>PITA01022758.1:0-29713 GCA_004023965.1 Spilogale gracilis | reverse complement strand
GCGCCTGGGTGGCTCAGTTGGTTGGGCGACTGCCTTCAGCTCAGGTCATGATCCAGAGACCAGGGATCGAGCCCCGCATCGGGCTCCCTGCTCAGCGGGAAGCCTGCTTCTCCCTCTCTCACTCCCCCCTGCTTGTGTTCCCTCTCTAGCTGTGTTTCTCTCTGTCAAATAAATAAATAAAATCTTTAAAAAAAAAAAATATGAACAACATAGAATGGATATTTGAGGAAAAGTTTCAAAAAGAAAAACAAGACCAAGATAGACTAGAAAAAACCAATCCAACTTACTCAAGAGAAAATAGAGGTGAGCCTGGGTGGCTCAGTCAGTTAAGTGCCTGCGGTTGGCTCAGGCCATGCCTGCTTCTCCCTCTCCCTTTGCCCCTCTACCCTACCTGTGCTCTCTCTTGCTCGCTCTATCTCAAATAAATAAAATCTTAAAAAAAAAGAAAGAAAATAGAGAGGGAGAAGACAGGGATCAAAGTAATTCCTAAGGACACTTATGATTACATCTATAAGTCAAAAATAGAATGCTATAAATAAAGAATAATCAGAACAAGAAAAGGGTCTCCGAATTTATGAGACATCATCCCAGCATTCATTACCTTATATGTTCCCCTCCCACAGTCAGTCTGGGCTGGCCCCACAACTTGCTTTAACCACTAAATATGGCCTAAAGGACACTGGGCCAGTTACAGATCTAAGCCTTAAGAATGCCTGACAGCTTTTATTTTTGTGCTCTTGGCAGCCGAAAATTAAAAATCTGGCCTACCTTTCTTTCTTTTTTTTTTTTTAAGATTTTATTTATTTATTTGACAGAGAGAGAGATCACAAGTAGACAGAGAGAGAGAGGAGGAAGCGGGCCTTGATCCCAGGACGCTGAGATCATGACCTGAGCCGAAGGCAGAGACTTACCCACTGAGCCACCCAGGCGCCCTGGCCTACCTTTCTGAAGAAAGAGAAGTCACAAGAAGAGGTCCATCCAAGAAGAAGATGAGATGCCAGGTGAAAAGAGCACTAGACTGATGAGTAAAGAAGCATTTTGTACATTGTGGTGCACTCATGTGTCCAAAGGACCACCAGTCCCAGCCACTATCTGAATGTGCAGTGAGGCTAGCAGAAAAAAACCCCCACTATCCAGCTAAGCCTAATCGGGCCACCCAATTGTGAGAAATAGAATAAATTAAGTTTGGGGTAAGTGGTTAAGCAGCAGTAGATCATCAAAACACAACAAAAAAAGTTATGCTGTCCAATTTTAAAAATGGAAGGAAAAATTTCCAGAATTTTAAATATGGACATAATATAAATATATTTGGACATAATATAAAAGATAGAAAGACTCAAGCAGAGAGCTCTAGAAGACAATTAGGAGGCATTCTAAAAATGAACAAAAAAAGAAAATGGAACGGAGGAAGTTATCACAGGAAAAAAAAAATACCAGAACATTTACCGAAGGAGAAAGATAAAGAAGCCCACATTTGAGAAGACCCATCCATAACGAGTGTCCAGCAACAATTACAGAAAACAAAAAAACCACAACTAAAAATACACCATTGTGACATTTGAGAACAACAAGACAAAGTCTTCAAAGTTTCCCAAGTCATTCATAGATAAGTAAGACTTGGAATGGCATCAGCCTTTAACAATGTTGGCAGCACAGTCTTTAGAAATTCTGAGGGAAAATTATTTTTACCCCAGAACTATATATTCAACCTGTCAATCAAATGCAACAGTAAAATATAATAGCAGTTAACATTTATCAGACATTTACTATAAACCATAGGCTGCTCTAAATGATTCACACGTACTAACTCACTTAATCTTCATAGCTCCCCCTAAAAGATAGGTACTGCTATTTCTCTCATTTTACAAACAAGAAATTGATGCCCACAGTCATTGGGTAATTATCACAAGGTCACAGAGCTAACAACAGCAGAACCAAGATTCAAACCTATAGAGGTCTGGTTGTATCTTTAGATGTTAGAACTCAGAAAATGTACTACTCCATGCTAGGATTTGACTTGAGGATGTACTGAGGGAAAATGAGAAAGGGTAAGCAAGAAAGACATGAGATCAGGTTGAACAACAGATCCACACCAGCAGAGGAGACAAAAATCTCAAGATGACAGCTGCGTAGCCCGTCCAGAGACAACCTGCCAAGACGGTGCAGAAGAACCACAGAAAGGCTCTGGGAGAGGAAAGAGCTCACAGAAAAGGGACAGAACATCACTGTTTAAACTAAGAATCATTACTATAAGGAGGACACTGCAAAACGAAGAGCTCTATAAGAAATGTCACAATAGAAAACGCTACAATACAAAGTCCTAATAATAAACAGTGATTATTCATATGACTAAACATAACGGTGTTTTAGGAGGGGAGACGGGTGGGAAGTTGGGTGGTATAAGAGCTAAACCCTTATTTATAGTACAAAGTCAATAAATTATGCCCTAACTAGGTGAATCTGGAAATCACAAAGTTTGTGGTGGTGGTGACCTAGTGGGCGCTTCTGCGGCTAGAGGAAGTAACATTTGGGTTAAGCCTTAAGAAGCCCAGATAGGCTTCAAAGGAGATGGCATTCCAGGTGAAGGTAAATGAATAAGCAAAAGGCAAACAACTGAAGGAACAGTTATGGAAATCAGGAATGTTAACAACAAAAAGGTGGTGGTGGGGAGGGAGGCAGTTGCTTTGCTGTCAGGAAATACTAGCAGCTCCAAAGAGTAAATAGGTTATTTTTCGTATCTAAAATAAAACAGACAATCCAACAAGACTAACTTCTAAATAAGTTGTTAAGAAGGAAAATCATCCTACTTCTACTTTTGCTTGAGACAATTTATTTTAGCTCTTGAACACTAGAGAATTTTTACTTTACCTGACCCGTGGGTATTGGTTGATCTAGCATCTCAACATCCAGGTGCTTAGGAAGGTTATATAATCTGCAGAGTTCACATATCAACCACTTCAATTGCTGACGAAGCTACAAAACACATTTCAGTAAATAAGCATTATGTTAAAGAGCCCTTAGAAGACATGAATAATGCTATGACTACTGTAACCAATCCAGGAGGAAATGAAAAAAGTTTGTTACTGCTCAATCACAGCCTACATATAAAAAAACAGTCTTTCAGAAATATTTTTAGGGGCTGCTAGTGTAAGAAAGTTACTATGGCTTGAGTACAATCCCTATACCTAATACCTAGCACAATGATAACATCAAAAAGGCTGTGGAAGGAGACCTCCAGACACTGTCCAATTTTCAGCTGCTAACTCCTTTTCTTAAGAAACTTATGACTTCAGACAAGAATATTTACATTAATGAGGTGACAAAAAAATAGAGGCAGGGTTGTTACACATGGGTTATAAAGTTAAACATTCCAGTCATTCATTTATAAGTAGAGGCAAATGTGGCCTAGTAGACACACTCTTGAAATCTACAGGATCTTGGATACAGCATCTAATTCCGAGTTTGAGGGTCTCCATCTCTACAATAAGGAAATTAAAAACTTCTTATAAAGGTAAAGATTAAATGAAACCTTCTGTGAAAACACTTGGTACTTAGCAAGTTCTTAAGCATCTGCCAAAAAAAAAAAAAAAAAAAAAAAAAAGGAAAAATACACTAGGAAAACTGCAAAGAGTAACTCATTAAGATCCCATTTTTACGTCCAAATAGTTTTGTAAGCATATCTACTTTACACAAAGAAGCAAGGTAAGTTATGTTCATGAGCATGTTTTTCATTGTTGAAAAAAAGATTGTTTTCAGTGTATATGTTTAGGAATTATGACTTAAGAATAATGTTCAATACTTAATAGACCTTACTCAGAATAATAAGGTAACTTATTTCACCTGGTCAGGGACAGTTTCCTGGATGTCTCTGAACCAGTAAAAGAGATGAAAAAGCAAGTTTATGAGGACTAAGAAAACAGAAACAGGATTAGAATGGGTTAACAAAGAAAGAACAAGACTTTCCAAAGTAGCCAAAAGGAACAAGCAGAAATTAGGAAAACTGAGCAGATTAGGCTTAAAAAAAAATCCTCAAGCTTAAAAGGCACTGTGGATTTACCCCTCCAATAAGTTCTGTTTTGTTTCAAGAACATAATGAAGATGAGAAAGGTGACCTGGGCACAGACCCAGACACTCCAGCCGTGGCAAAGGGAGAGCCATGGGAGTGCTGTGGGAGAGGCATCCTGTGGTAGAGTCATACCAAGCAACAAGAAAAATAAGATTGTACATCTTTCCAGGAATTTCGACTCTATGCTCCCTCCCCCAAATAGTGTTTAAAGGATGGAAGAAACTAAGATGGTGGGAAAAGACTTAAGAGCTATTTAGAAGGGCAGGTGCACAAGTATTAGAAACTTACTAGGTAGTCTGGAGAAGGAAGGTGTCAGGAAATATAGGTATAAAAAAGAACTTTTAGTTCCCTAGTCCAGCCATGGATGACAAGCTTTGTTATTTCATCTCATCCCACTCACAGAGAGAATTACTGAAGGGAAACTCAGTGGGGGTGCTGGAGTACCACAGGGTAGGGAAGTTTAAATTTAGATATAATCGCTTTGAACAGCTATGGCCCATCCAAATGAAATTACCTAGATCTACAGGATATATAGGCAGATGCATGCATTTGAAACTCAGGAGATAAATTTTAGCTCATAGATACAGATTTAGGAATCCTTGGAATATAGACCCTGATTTAAGTAATAGTAGTAAAAGAGGTTTTTCAGAGAAAGCAAGGAATGAAAAGAGGCAGACCAAGGGACAAGAGCTCAGGGAAGGAAGACCAAGGCAGGGTAGTAAGAGATAAAAACAGGAGACAGTTATCTGATGGAAGTTCTCCTAAGATGATCAGTTTCCAGAAGACACAGACAGGACTTCACTTTTGTGCCCACCACGTATTACAGAGCCTAGCACAGAAGCCAGTAAATTAAAAAAACACTTCTCTCTGTTCTCCTATAACAATTTCCTATACACACCCAGGAGGAGAAAAGTATGCATAAACCCAAACAGATACAGATTTTTTTTTTTTTACAATGCTGTTTGTAAAAGGGCGGGATTATAAACAATATTCTATGCTTTGCCTTTTCACTTGCGTATCTTGGAAAGTTGTATGCATGTCTATGGAAACACTGACCCCATTCTTTTTGACTACAATGTAATATTCTATCATAAAACTATACACAGTAGTTCTCATTTCACCAGCTTTTGGTTGGCAGACTTTAAGTAATAAGTGTTAGTTAAATGGAGGAATGTTTCAATAAGGGAAGAATCATCACTATCAAACTGCTGCAGAGGGGTCAATTTTAGGGTTAAAAAAGGAGTCCTTGGATTTGGCAACTAGACATAAAAAATGTTATGTCTTATGCAACAATAAAGGCAGAATCCAGATTATAAAGAATTAAGTAAAGCAAAGGTGAGGAAATACAACCTACGCTGTCAAGAAACTAGGTCATAAAATAACTGGCAGACATTATAAGAGTAGACAGTAATCTGATCTTCTTCTTTTACCTAAATATATTAATTTTTAAAAAATAAAATGAGACCCAATTTTTAAAAAAGATTTTATTTATTTATTTGACAGAGAGAAACATAGCCAGAGAGGGAACACAAGCAGGGGGAGTGAGAGGGAGAAGCAGGCTTTCTGCCGAGCAGGGAGCCCGATGTGGGGCTCGATCCCAGAACCCTGGGATCATGACCCAAGCCGAAGGCAGACGCTTAATGACTGAGCCACCCAGGCGCCCCACAATGAGACCCAATTTTATGTCCTAAGTCATTTCATTTTGTGAGCATTTTTTGATGAAAAATTTTAAACACTGAAAAATAACCCAGCCATTTCCACTATTACAAAAGTTATACCATTAGCTCTTTTTAGAGTTAACCTCCTAAAAGGAGAGAGCAGTGAGAGGGTTATCTTTTCCTGTCCTGTCCCTCCCCTGCTGGAAATGTGAACTTGTATCTGTCTAGCTTTTTATTTTTACCTCTAACCTTCATGGCTCTCAGACCAGCCTCTACTCTTAAAATACTGCTCAAACTGATTTTTACTATCCCCAAATGGTCATTTTTCCCATTGATATTTATAGAATAATCCACCCTTTCCTTATTGAGTACTTTAACTTCTTCTGAATTCTCAATAGCATGACTCTGTTCTTAAACTTCTTTTATCTTTATCTGTCCAATCCAGTGCTGGTCCACAATATTTTTATTTAACAGCTAATTGGACTGGTCTTTCCTCATTACTTTTTCAACTATTTTTTTTTTATTATTATTTACTCTTTAAAACCAATGTTAGGGTCACTTTGTCAAGCTCCAAAAATAAGACTGATAGCATTAATTGCATTCAATTTATAAATTAACATGAAGCTATGAAGGGGAACAGACATGTTTGTAAAATGGAGTCTGCCCACCTGGGAACCTAGGAGTCAAGTCTTCCATTCCAGGTTAATTTTAAAGAAGGATATAAAACTATACAGAATATGACTTCAACTACTTAAACATATTTATTAGAGTCCATGTATTTTATTAGCAAGGGAAAAAATACTGATAGAAAATAGTTACCATGTCAACAGTGGTTATATCAGGCAGAAATCTTCTAATCTCCCTTTATTTTACTAAGTATTCTCACAATAGTTGCTTAGTGTTATAATCAAAGAAAACAGATTTCTAAATTTTTTTTGTAAAACGAGAAGTTATATTTCTTCATATATTACAAAAGAACAAAAAACAAAAACGCATATCTTTGTATACCTATGGCTTTACTGCAGTTACAGACTTCTGAAAGAGAAAGCCAGCCCCTAACACTAGCACTGATGTCATTCTAGCATTATTCCCCTTCACATCCACCTCAGTCTTTTTTTCTTTTTCTACCTTCCACCTTGGCTAGTGTTCCCTACCAAAAATGTCTCGTTGGTTTAAAATCAGGATTCATTGCAAAGACACCACCTGACTCCTCATCTAAATTAAAGCTTAACATATGGATAATAAATAATCAGTAATGATAAATATAAATCAGGTAATACAGAATTTGAAGGCAAAAAACAGACAAAACTGGTCTTTAATTCCTTAAGATTATCAAATAATCATTAATCAGGCTTTTCTATATCATATTACCTCTTAACAATTAAGTTCTACATACACTGTTCTTTAGGGGGGGAAAAATAGTACGTTGGGTTATTTTCTCACCGAATTGTTGTTCTTAGTATCTTCTAGTCGTTCCAGCACTGATGTCAGACTTGGGTCATCAGAGTCCACAAACCATATTGGTGAAGAAGATGGGTAAGATTCCTGTTACAGAGACACTTATGTTAAATATATTTACATACGGACTAATCTGGAAATGCAAGTTAACTAGATCACCAAATGGCAAGATGACAACAGATTTAAGTAAAATATATCAGGGTGAAGAAAAGCAACCCATTAAAATCTTTGCATGGAGAAAATCTTCTTTCTGTGGATTTTTTTTAAAAAACAGTTTTATGATGTAATTTTGCCTGCTCCATGTTACACAATTTATACATTTAAATATCAAGCAAAAAAAAAAAGTAGTTTACCCATTAAGTAGTAGCATTTAAAATAGAAAAGAAACACTGCAAAAGTTAGGTTTTATCACAAGCTGTAAAAAGAAAAAAAATTGGTATTCATGTACCAGGAAAGATGGGCTTCCTTCCTTTACAAAGAAGGATCAGTCATGGCTGGATAAATCCCTCAAAAAGAAAAACAAAAAACAACCACCTCACAAACTTGAAATATAATTTATATAAATTCAAACCATACCACTTTTGCCTTTTAATATAATAAAGCTACATTTCTAAACTTTATCTAGATGAGATCTAACTCAATTTTTAAAAGGTAAAGCAAAGGAGTATAATGTAGGACATATTTTTAATCATTATAAATGCTAAAATCATTTTTTAAAAGATTTTATTTATCTATTTGACAGAGAGAGAGATCACAAGTAGGCAGAGAGGAAGACAGAGAGAGAGGAGGAGGAGGAAGCAGGCTCCCTGCTGAGCAGAGAGTCCGATGCGGCCTTGATCCCAGGACCCTGAGATCATGACCTGAGCCGAAGGCAGAGACTTTAACCCACGGAGCCACCCAGGCGCCCTAAAGTCATTTTTTAAAAATCTTGTTACTCCCTATACTCCCTGTTCTCTAATTACAGAAGTCACTTTGAGATTTTTCTCCATTAGAAAATTACTCCCCCAGGGGCGCCTGGGTAGTTCAGTTGGTTAAGCCACTGCCTTCAGCTCAGGTCATGATCCTGAAGACCCACATCGGGCTCCCTGCTCGGCGGGAAGCCTGCATCTCCTTCTCTCACTCCCTCTGCTTGTGTTCCCTCTCTGGCTGTGTTTCTCTCTGTCAAATAAATAAAAAATCTTTAAAAAGAAAAAAAAAAGAAAGAAAATTACTCACCCCAAAAAATATCATTTAATTTTGCCTTTTTCCTAATAATTTCCAACTCTTCTCAGATTGTAGGGAGGGATGGAGTTTCTAAAGGAACAGATTCCTTAAATGAGGTTAAGATTATTCCTTAAATATCTCTGGTGTTAGAAGTCAGAACAAACAGCGAGATAGCGACCATATGGTACACACAGCTCTCACATGCCACAGAAGCTGGGCTTTTGACACAGGCATCCTCCTTGTAAAGCCACTGTCTGTGCGCTACAGCTCAGACAGAGTTCAATCATGTTCTTGAACACCAGTTCCCTCCCCTAGACTCACTTCTAACAAACAATACAGTAAACAATGTGATGTCACTTCTAGGATTAGGTTACTAAAAGATGAGAACTTCTATGCTGCTCACCCTCTCCTGCTCTTTCATTCACCTTCTCTCCCCCGCCCCCCATCGAAGCTATTTCCCTGTGCAGAAGCCCACGGGCACGTGGCAAGAGATTGAGAGAGGCCTCTGACCACCTGCCACACTCAGACAGGAGGCCGTAGGGAGATTAATCCTACCGAAACTATGTGAAGGAGGATGGAGGAAGATCCTCCCCCAGTCTCACTTTGTGATGACTGGCAGCACTAGCCAACACCTTCACGGCCTTGTGAGGAGCCAGGAACCCTAGTAAGTCATGCACAGATTCCCGACCCAAAGAAACTGTGAGATAATGTTGCTCTTTTAGGCTGCTACATTTGTTACAGAGCAATATATAACTAATTCAAACCCCATAAAATGCTAATATTTTATTTCATCACAAACTTAATACTGTCAAGAAATGCTATAGGTACATATTTTTAAAAGTAAAAGTACATGTTGATTTTTAAAGGTTAACAGAAAAAAACATTCCATGCTTTTGCCTAATAGACATTTACTCTGTACTGTTTTCTATTATACATTAGGAAAAAGTTATTTTTATTAGATACTAGCTGCTGAACAATTAGGTTCTAGTTATAGAAAAACAATTGTGCAGAAACACAGTATTAAAGAAGCATTGCTTTGAGAACTCTAATCTTAATTACAATATAGTTGAAGCCAAAGAAACTATTTTTAAAGCACTTCATCAAATGTTCTTTAAAAAACAACAAAAATACTACTGAAGGACATCATCAGACCTATTCAATAATGGTTTACTTTGTATTCTCATTCCTCTAATTTTCAATGTGTCCCAAACCTATTCACAGAGTAAAAGAAAAACTATCTTCAAAATTAATCCTGTTCTTAAAGAAAACTACTTATCGAGTATTGTTTTTTCTTCTTCAAATACTTCAGCCTAGTTTGGGAACATACCATCGAGACCTTAGTTCCAAAAAACAAAACAGAACAAAACAAAAACCAAACCAAAACAAACCAAAAAAAGCAACCAACTAAATTTAGAAATTCACAGTGTAGATTAGTGTTTGTCTAATTCTACCTAAGCAAAATAAATATGTGGATTGTCGCTCTGGACTGAAACCCCTTAAAACTCTACTGTGAGCACAGCAACAACAAAAATTCCTGAATCAGTTCCTCCTTAGAACACACTCTTCTAATCCTGTATATGAGAAGATAGGATATAGACGTCTAAGCAACTATGTCAATAACTTTCAAAGTGGGGCCCTCGAACCCCTAAGTAAAACCCCTGGAACCTCAACACAAATACAGGCAGTGATACCGAACTCCACTTGCAGTCATGGTACTCTTCACCACTAAGCATTTAAGATGTTTAAAAGACGAAAAGAGGTTTTACTTAAGAATATCTGTGAACAGGCAGTAAAGCTTCTTTTACTAAATCTCAATCCTTATATAGGTCTTTTTAACATTGCAACTGATAAAACGGAATATACTGATGAAACTCTCATGAGAACAGAATACTGGAGAAAAAGCATTTGTGTGACTGAGCTGTGACATGAACTAACTAAAGAAACACCAGTTTTACCCAAAAGGATGACTGACAGACAATGGTTATTTCAACTTGGGTTTCTGACATTTTCTCAAAAATGAATGCACTGTCATTTCAAGGAAAACAAAGGACAGTGTTTACTGACGAGAATAAAATTCAAGCTTTCAAGCAAAAATCAGAAATTTGGAAAATCTGTGTCCACTGCTATGAGCCTGAGAGCTTTCTAAGAATATTCTGATGGGGTTGCTGGTGATCTTAAAGAATGTCTTCCTATTATATAATGAAACATATCAACATTTAGAAGATTTCAGTGGACCATATTGTCCAAGGGACTGATACATGGTGTTATAAATCATGCAAGGATAGAAAATCCCATTCACAGCTCAAGAAAGACCAAGTTTTGGGTGTCTGGGTGGCTCAGTTGGTTGGCAACTGCCTTTGGCTCAGGTCATGATCCTGGAGTCCTGAGATTGGGCTCCCTGCTGGGTGGGGGGGTCTGCTTCTCCCTTTGACCTCTCCCCTCTTATGTTCTCACTCTCATTCTCTCTCTTTCTCTCTCTCTCTCAAATAAATAATATCTTAAAAAAAAAAAAAAAAAAAGGAAAGACCAAGTTTTGGTGAACTATCCAAAAAGAATATCTACAATCATCTAAATGGCTGTTAAAATATCCCTACTTTTCCCAGCCAAATATCTGTGTGATGCATAATTTTCTTCAGATTATTTCAACCAAAACAATATGCCCTCACAGACTGAATGCAGAAACAAATGACCAGACATCAAAGAGATTTATAAGAAATGTAAAATTATGCCCCTATTCTCACTAAAATGTTTTGGTTTACAAAAAATGGCCATTTTTGAATAATATTTTATTAACATGTTTACTTCAATAAATAATTTAAATATTTGTTTTAACTTCTAGTAATAAATACTGATCGGTAACCTACATAAAAGCTCCTTGGGCCCTCAGTACACTTTTTTTTTGGAAGATTTATTTTAGAGGGGGCGAGGAGCAGAGAGAGAGAATCAGTTTTGAGCAGATCCTATGCTGAGTGCTGACCCCCATGTGGGGCTCAATCTCATCACACTGAGATCAGGGCCTGAGCTGAAATCAAGAATCAGATGCTTAACCAACTGCGTCACCCAGGAGCCCCTCATTTTTAAACAGTATAAAAGTTTTGGCTCCAAAGAGTTTTAGAATAGCTGCCTTCTCCACACCTCCCGCAGTCCAGCCCAGAGAGTCTTCCTTAGAAGAAACATCCCTTCACCACATGTGGTTCCATGGGAGCTACTTTCCCTAATTCTTTCCCATCTTTCTATCTCTCTCCCTTGACCTAACACTCAGTCACTGGTCTCTATGAGCCCATTCTACTCCCAGTGATTAGCTTTAAGATGGGCTAAGCCAGACAAGTCTAGGTGTTCTCTGGCACTTAAATTCTCCTTCTGGGAGCTCCCAAGTCATAGGGATAATGCTGGCCAGCCTGGAATAGTCAGTATTTCTCTTGCCAAAACAGAAAGGGTTTATGTAAACAAATTGTTTTCTACAGCGTGACAGATATTTGTATTTTCTGCCATGACTGTGAGAACACCCATTTCACTGCACACTTGCTATCATTTTTACCAATTTGTTCAATAAAAGCTTTTACCTGGAAGAAAAAAAAATTCCTATACAATAGAATTTGTTACAGCTCCAGAAACCAACTCATCGGTAAGAATGGGAAGCCATCACTTCTAGTAAAGTTTCAAAGGACATTCCCTATATGCATAAGCATTTAGCTCCAGGTATTCATGTCCAAAGCAATATCTAAAATATAAACAAATAAAACAACAAACCACCAGTCTTATTCAGAAATAACTTTCTATTTTCTTTTTGTCTTTTTTTTTTTAATTTCATTTATTTATTTGACAGAGAGAGAGAGATCACAGGTAGGCAGAGAGGCAGGCGGGGGGTGGGGGGAGCAGGCTCCCCGCTGAACAGAGAGCCCAACGTGGGCCACTGAGGGCAGAGCTTAACTGGCTGAGCCATCCAGGTGCCCCTAAATGCTCTGATAGGGTATTTAAAAAAAAAAAAAAAAAAAGCTACAAAAGAGATTGCTCCCTGCTAATCATTTCACAAGTAAACAACTAAGTAACATTATTGGAGGCCACAGAAGCAGAATGAAAAATCAAAACATTCTAATTAAACTGAGGCAGAGACAATAAAGGTGCTGAAGAAGATTTACACCACCCGATCTACAGAAAGCAATGGACAGTTTCCTTGATTCTGAGTCTACTTTATCTTTCAGAATCATCTTTTAGAAGAGACAGAACACTGTTACATGGCTTTGGCAAAGGGGTCTTACTCTGGCTCTCCAGGAATGCTTTACATTTGGCAGTGACTGTTTCAATTCCCCAGCCCTCAGCTAGCTAACATTTATCTAATACTGTCTTTTTCCGGTCTAAGGAAGTTTAAAAAAAAAAAAAAAATCAAGTTACTACAGCATACACCATTCCTAAAATTGAAACCTAAGTCACCTCTTCATGTACCTGTTGTTTCAAGGACGGGCATAGAAGTGGGGTTAGAGGATAGATAGAGAATTACTAGGAATTTGACTCTATAATATAAATTGATCAGATGAATGAAAATAATGATTCCTCCAGCCTGAAAATACTACTGAGGTGCTTCATATGACAGCTCTGATATTTCTAAATGATTCTCCAGGTGTTCAATTTGGAAAGGTAATCTATCCCAGGAACACAGACCAAAGAAGAGGTCTTGGGCTCTTTAACCAAGTTGGTTCATGATTTCCTTTGTATAACCTTTTAATCAGTATCAATAGCAACATGGGGCACCTAGGTGACTCAGTCGTTATGTGTCTGTCTTTGGCTCAGGTCATGATCCTGGAGTCCTGCCATTCAGCCTAGCACTGGGCTCCCTGTTTGGGGGGAAGCCTGCTTCTCCCTCTCTTCCTCCCCCTGCTCATGTTCCCTCTCTAGCTGTGCTTCTCTCTGTCAAATGAATAAATAAAACCTTAAAAAAAAAAAAAAAAAAGACTAGAAACATGAAAACTTAAGAAATTAACAGCACTGATTTCCCATGAAAAGCTGTTAGAAAGTGTTATTCAGCCACAAATGACACCATCAATTTCTTATTTGTACAGAACCCTATTATTGTTAAAGGGCTTTCCTTTATAAGCTTTCATGAGGAACAAAAAGTATTACCTACTTTATAGAAAAACACAGTTAAAAAAGTGATCTGCTTCAACTCCCAACTACTAATTATTGACAAAATCTTTTTCTCTCACCTAAACTCAGAGCTTTAACATTTTACTGTCTTGCTGTTGGTGGTGAGGTGGGGAGGGGAAAGGGGACTCTGGCAATGACCAAGAAAAAGAGATTTCATTAGTCAAATAAGAAAATGTGCTACCACGAGTAGCCTGGCAAATAGTCACTCATGCAAAAAAAGTCACGATTTAAGCTACACAAAAAATAAAATTAGTGTAAAGTTTTATTTGTTTACCAGCTAATGTATACCCTGAAATACTGATTGCCTACCAAGAGTCACCAGATGTCAAGAAGTCCATATAAGGAGAAATCCAGTTGCCAAGTTATGTTAAACATTTCAAAAGGACTAAAAGAATGCCATATACTAGCTTCCAGTAACTAGCAGGTTACTAAAACAAGCTGCTTTGCTTTTAGGTGTTAGCATAACAACTGAATATTAGCACTAACTGGCAATCAGACCTGTCTGCATGACACTCCTTTGTATCATGAGTTCCCACGGAACGAGTAATAAAAAGACTCCTTGAGGTTGAAAATAGCATTCTTTCCCTTCATATTTAAGATTAGGATAAATTTATATAATAGAAAAAGATTTAACTCAATTCCCTTGGCCTAAAGAGTAAAACATCTATGTTCTGTTTTCTCCTTCTTAAAACGGTCTTTCATATGAAGTCAAATTGCAGAGTTCCTACCCAATGACCTGTTAAGTACTTAAATACTTAAAATATTTCTTGATGTTATCTCTGCATTTTTTGACAAACTCTTGGCAGTTAACGAACACAATAGTTAAGATTTTTGTTCATACATAATATAGCTAAAACAGAACAAATATTTACTGGGTATTTACTAAGTGGAAGATGAGAGGCGTGATGAGATTATTCTTACCTGCCCTTCTCATAAAAAAAAAAAAAATTTAAAAAAATCTAAGACTACTATAATAGAACATAAGGAAACATAACCAAAGCAGTAAATAGTAAAGATTATAGAAGGGAGGAAGGGGAAATAAATACCAGTAGGACTTCCTAGAAGAGCCTTGAAGGATGGTCAGATGTGGAAATGTGGAAAGACAGACTGGGGTGGGGTAAGGGGCACATTCCGAACACATGGGAAAAAGAGATTCCGAAGTCTAAAAGAAAAAGGGGGCACAGTATCTTTAGAAGATTATTCAGAAACAGAGATGCATGAGTGTCAGGAAACAATTCGTGAGGTGCCATTTACTCAAATGTTAAACTAAGTATGCTTCTTGTAAGCAGCAATGGAAAAGACCAGGCCTGGCATGTAGAGGAGTTCCATAAATATCTGGGAATAAGGAAATATGAGGAAAAATTAAAGAATAGATCAACCTCATCATCACCATCATTATTTTTTAAGAGCTATAACTGTTCACAGACTAGCAATTCACAAACACAATAGACAGGAAACCCAACACTGTTTTTTCTTTGCTTTTCCCATAAAAAATGAATACCCATTCATATACACTTAGTATCCACAATGATAACTACCTTCTGATAATGACTGTCATAACTTTCAGTAGTTTCTACTATTATACTAGTCTCTACTACACTAGTTTCTACTATTATACCATTATACTAGTCTCTACCAAATCCTCCTTTCACTGGGTGTCTCTAAATCACTCCTTTTCCTACTGGAGGAAACTCCATTTCCTACTCCAGATCTTCACACAGTTTTCTGTGTGCCTCTGACTCCCATCGGCCTCCTACACGGTTCTCAGTGGGGACTCTGCGGGCATTGGAAGTGGGATAATTCCTTGCTGCGGCAGACTGCCACTACCCTACAGCACCTGAGATAACCAAAACCAAACACGCACACATTTCCTAATACCACACCCCGGAGAGAACTAACCCTAGTGCTAGATGACTTACCTCAGTCATTGAGTAGCTAGCTCCCCACAGCCTACAAGTTCAGTATTCTATCATGTACACCACCCTGCCTCTTTCCAGCCATACCCCAATTTCTACCAGAAAAATCACCATACAGGCCAGTCTCCTTCATGCTCACTACCACTTCCTGTTTCTGATTCTTGGAAAATCTTCTCCTTTACCGGCCTAGATCCTCGGAATTTGTCCACTCCTAAGCAAACCACATTTTCTTAAGCACTGGTGTCTTTCCTGGATAGTTTCCTCTGCCTGAAAAGTCCTTCCACGCTTCACCCCCCAAGATTCTACTCACCTGTGATAGCCCAGCGCCAATGTCAGCCTCTCTGAAGCACCACCCAACCGCCAAACTCAAAATTAATTGCTCTCTTTGGCTTTCACAATGACACCATAGAACTTGGTGACACTTGGTTATAGAAAACTCCTCCCCCAAGACTTAGCTCTGAAAGCAGGGATGACTCTGCCCAGTTTTGCAGAACAAGTGCCTGGAACAGAACACTGAGATGTTCAATAAATGACTTCTCTCCCTCAGTACTGCACAGTATTTTTTTTTCCTATAAATACACAATTGCTCCCACACATATTCTGGAAATTATTTTCATGTCAAATTATTATAACTTCAAGCTCTTCGCCACCTCTCGAGTATCAGATCGGGAACACTTCGAGTAGACCACTGTCTTAACCAAAAGGAGTCAAAGACACCACGCTTGTTTCAAAGGGGACATAAAACCACCACCCTGGCTCCTGCTAGTTTATTCTGCAATTTGGAACAACAACCCTCAATGCATTTCACCATGAACGGTTTCATCATACACATTCAGGAAAAGACTTATGAAACACTTCAATGACCTTACCAAGCGCTGGGTTTCTAACGAGCTTCCAACTGACACGGAAGAGTGAGCTTTTAAACTGCCCCTTTGAATCTGTGACATAAAACGAGCTTTTCTGGGCAGAAGGCACGGGCAAATATCTCCGCTGGGGTGCCGCGAACTCGAAAGGCTCCCACACAGGAGGGGCTACGGAAGCAAACGCCGATACGAGCACCCAGCGATCCAGGTACAAAGACCCTTCTGGAAACACGGCCACGCGAGAAGCCAAGGCCAGCGGCGAGGGGATAATCGCAGCAACACCAGAGGCTGCATTCTAAACTCTTCCCCCGTCACATGCATCAGTGTTCAGTGTCAGTTTTCCCATAAACACACTTAAAAATAAGCGGGTGAATAAGCAAGCCCAGGGGAAATTCGGCTGAAGAGTTGGGCGTGAAAACTGGCGGGCCTTGCCCCTTCCCCGCGGGGCTCCCACGCCACGGCCACGGCGACCTAGCGAGCGCGGAGAGGCGGGCCCGGCGGGACGGCGGCCGCAAGGGCAGCCCCGGGCCGAGCGGACGAGGGCGCCGCCGCCGCCTCCCAACCTCGCGGCCGCACCGCTGGGCCCGGGCGGGGGCCCCCGCCGGGGAGAGGGGCGCATCGGCGGCGCCCGGGGGGGCCCAGCAGCCGGGGCGTGCACCGCACCCACCCCCTCCCGCGCCGGGAGCCCGGAGCCCTGGGCGCCGCCGCCCGGCTGCCGGCCGAGCCCGCGCCTCACCGTGATGTTGCAGTGCAGCGTGAGCGGCGGCGGGAGCGGGCTGCCGGGCGCCGCGGGCGGCGGCAGCAGGAACTGGCAGTGCAGCTCGTCCAGCTTCCAGCTCACGATGCGGAACCGCTCGTGGTTCTCGTCGAAGATGGACGACAGGAACCTCAACTCGGCCTTGAGCCCTGACACGGACATCTTCCCCTCATCTCCGACGCGACGGGTGCGAGGGGGGAGCCGGGCCGCGAGCCGCCGTCACGGCCGCTACCGCCTCACAGGCCGGGCTGGGGCCGCACCCCGCCGGCTCCGCCTCGCCCCGCCGCCGAGGCCCGCGTCGGATCGCGGCTGGAAACAGCTGGGGGCACGGAGGCCCCGGCGGGCGGCGGCGGCGGCGGCTCTGTGGTAACCGACTCCGCGGGCAGGAGACCGCGGCCCCGCGGCTTAAAGGGGCAACAGCGACGCCGCCCCCGCTACCGCCCGGGAGAGGGCTGCCCCGCCCCGCCCCCATCCCCCGTCCGCCGCGTGCACGCGGCCCGAGCGCGGCCCCGCCCGGCCGCCCGCCCCCCGCCCCGACCCGCCCGGCTCCGCCCGCCCGTCTGCCTCGCTCGCCCCGCCCCTGGCGCCCCGCGGCCGGACCGCCCGGCGGACGGGAGAACCCCTGCGCGCCTCCGCCGCCTGGCTCGGGGCCGCCACGTGCCGGCCTGTCGCGCCCGCCGCGTCGGGGGGTGGGTGGGGGTGGGCACTGCGGCTGCCCGCTGGGTCCGCCGGGCTCGGAGACAGCCACCCACTCGCTTGACCCGGGCGGCGTCCTCCGGGGAGGTGGCCCGCGACGGCGAGCCTCGGACAGCCTCGCTAGCCTAAAGCCGCACCTTGCCGCCGCTAAACCAGCCTGGGTTCTCCTCCCTCCCTGGCTGAAGCTTCTGACCCCTTTCCCAAGCTTAAGGAAATCCTCTCCACCTCAGCTTCAGGCGGGACTGGCTTCTCTTCAGTCAAATCTTGGCTCAAATGTCATCTCAAGAGAGGTCCTCCCAGGCCACCCAAACGAAAATAGCCAACCACTCACCCTACGTCACATAATCTTATGTTACTTTTCTTACTCAGCACCTATCACTGTCTGATACTTTGTTATTTGTTCATTGTCTCTGCCCAACATGAATGCCCGAATTATTCAGAACTGTATCCCCAGGATCCAGAACAAGGCCTTTTGTAGATAACGCAGTATTATTGAATGAATGCGCCTCTCAGGAATGCCCAGCTCTTAATACAATCGGTGACACATTCTTTAATAACTTTTCCACAACTATTCCTCTGCATTTTCCTTTTACACTGGCCTTGACTGGACGTATCACACCCGCTCTGCCTGTGTCTCCTGCTTCCTCACCTACAAGTGGTTCCTCCTCTACTAGTCCCTTAGATGACATAATACAGAACAACAGGGGGAGATAGTAGGTCCGCTGAATAAGGAATATTTTTTAAGTCTTTTCATTTACTTCTGAGACATGTTATAGTGTGTCTTAACCTTTCAGGGAGTCACAGACCCTCTTGAGAATTTAATAAAAGCTGTGATCCATTGTCCTGGCAAAATACCTCTGCCGATGAAGTGCTGTATTTTTTTTTTTTTAAGATTTTATTTATTTGACAGAAACAGCCAGAGAGGGAACACAAGCAGGGGGAGTGAGAGGGAGAAGCAGGTTTCCCGCCAAGCAGGATGCCGGATGTGGGACTCGATCCGGGGTCTCCGGGATCATGACATGGCATTAGTGTATACAAAATAGATTTCGGTATATTTAAGACTGTGAAGTAGCCACCAAGAAGTAGGAAACCCATATTCTAGATCTGACCTGCCATTAACTCAATAAGGCAAATCACACCCAGCTCTGAGTTTCTTCAGCTTCAAACATTAGAGTTTTTTAGATTGGTCCAAGTAGGAAATGTGGCAGTGGGATTAGAAAAGACTACACTGATGCTAGGGAACTTTCTGAGGTAGAACTGATAGATGTTAGAGCTGATGCAGGAAGAAAGGGAAAGGTGCTTTATTTAAAGTAATTTTGACATTCTTGAGCAGGTGGCTGGGAGGGAGTAATGCTATTGATATAGCCAGAAAAAGATGAATTTGAAGTGGTGGTGGAAACTCAGGCAGAGAATTTGTATTACAGGTCTCGAGTTTATAAGGGAAGTCAGCACAAGGGATAGAACTGCAGATTGGCCACACAGAATGATAGTAGAAGCCATAGGTATGGGTATGACCACTGAGTCACAGAGGAGGGAAGACAACTCAGGCCATTGAGTAAGGCTCACCATACTAATTTAGTGGTAAAGGAATCATTGGAGAAGTCAGAAGATGACATGTGTGTCAGATGATCTGTGGAAAGGAGAAGAAAAATCATGACTAAGAGAAATCTTTGGGCCTTAGAGTTTAGGAGGTCAATGGTGTTTTAGAGAAAACCATTGCAAAAGAATGAACATGAAATAGACCAGACACTGTATGTAGACTGTTACTTGGAAAGGTTTCAGAGTGAGGAGAAAAAGAGAAGGGAAGCTTTAGGGTTTTGTTTTGTTTTTATTATAATGCAGACAGAGGGGGCACCTGGGTGGCTCAGTTGGTTGGGCGACTGCCTTCAGCTCAGGTCATGATCCGGGAGCCCCGGGATCGAGCCCCACATCGGGCTCAGCAAGAAGCCTGCTTCTCCCTCTATCACTCCCCCTGCTTGTGTTCCCTCTCTAGCTCTGTTTCTCTGTGTCAAATATATAAATGAAATCTTAAAAAAAAAAAAAAAAAGCACTTGTATAATGCAGACAGAGGTAGGTTTACTGTGAAGCCTAACCTTCAGGGGCCCTTACACTTGTACAAGCCTCTTCTAAATGAAGTTCATTCTTGAACAGCACAGATTTTAACTGTGCAGGTCCATTTAAATGCAGATTTTTTCTATTAAATAGCATTGTAAATGTATTTTTTCTTCCTTATGATTTTCTTAGTAACATTTTCTTTTTTCTGTCTTTACTTTTTTGACTTTACTTTATACTATATAGTATACTATAATACAGTATATTATACATATGACATAAATTATCTGTTAATTATTTATGTTATCAGTAAGGCTACTGGTCAATCATAGGCTGTTACTAGTTGAGTTTTGGTTAGTCAAAGTTACATGCAGATTTTTGACTTTGTAAAAAGGTCTGGTGGATCCAGGCCTCTAAGCCGACATTGTTCAAGGATCAACTGTAAATATGAACTTTTGTTTCTAAGTTGGTATTTGTAATTTTGAGCTCTTTTTCTTCAAAAGGGTTCCAGACATTGAATAAGCGTCAGGTTCTACAAAACCTGGATCTGCCCTTAAAAAGAGTCATTTATAGGTAATGAGAACTGACAACATATGTGGTGAGATAACACATAAAACCAGGTCCTGGAAGAGGAGGGGAAGGACAGGATAAGGAGTTATTCATGGGGAGAAGGATGGGAAGGCCAAGAAATGTTGAGTTGGAGTGAAAGAGTGTTGAGAGACCTCAACTGAATGAGCCTGATTTCAGCAAGGCAAGGAGGGAGATGGGCAAGACAGAAACACAGAAGCCTGAGTGCAAGGGAGTGCTGACAAAAATTGTTTGAGAACTCTGAAGAATGCCACTTGGTTGTGCATCAAAGACCATGGGAATAAGATGGGGTAAGAGTGGAAGTCTCTAGAAAAGCAGAGCAGGCTCACTATGAAAGAAGGAGTGGGAGAAATCACAACTTAAGTGGAAGAATTTTTAATTTCAAGGATTTCAATGTGCAATAACTCTCAGTGATAGCATATTTCATGCTATTCTGGCTCAACACACCCTGTATGGCTGCTCTCAAATGCCATCTCTTTTATCCACCTTTCTTAGACCCCTAAATTAATTTTAATCTCTCTTTTTCTCCAATTTCCCGGCATCTCATCTGTTACAGCACTTACTTTTTTGGTTCCATGGCTGTGACTATCTGGTTTCATCTTTGTCTCCTCCGCTAGAGTATAATCTTGTCTAATCATCTTCATATCCCTAATACATAGTGCAATCCCTGGGACATAGAAACTACCCATTAAGTGATCACTGAGGAGACATAGCCTATGAGAAGTGAAATCCCTGTAATGTCTTCAGTTAAAAAGAAGGCAAAGAAATGAGAAAAGTGATATAGTTTTAGTGAAATCTCAGGAATCTATGAAGACCTCTCCCTGTCTGAATTGCGCACACATCAGGATGTGGCCACATAGGCTGCGACAACCACAGAGCTCCCCACAAGGCCCAGGAGATGGCGCCCATCCCTGTTAAAATGAACAAGTGACTCATTATTCTGCTGCAGCCCAACTCAGTGAGAAACTGTTCTAAGCTAAAATTTTCACAAGTTTGGACCTGGCTTATATGAAAACTACCTTTGACTTTAACTTCATTACCAACACCCATCATTTCCCTCTTGCCTGTACAGTAAGGGGTTTTCAGACCAAGTTGCAAATACATTGAAATTGTAAGAATTTGAAATATATATGCATATGAATATTATTCTGGTGAGACGGTCTAAAGCAGCACTGTTTAGAAGAACTTTCTGCAATGATGGAAAGATTCAATACTTTGGCTGTCCAATAGAGTAGCCGCTAGCCATGTGTGGCCACTGAGCTTTTTAAAAAAAATTTTTGTATTACATTATTTTTTCAGTGCTCCAAGATTCATTATTTATGCCCCATACCCAGTGCTCCATGCAATACGTGCCCTCAGTACCTACCACCAGGCCCACCCATCCCTCCACCCCCTGAAAAGTGCTTAAGTGGAAGAATTTTCACTGAGGGACTGGAGTTTAATTTTGATTGTAACTATCTTAAGTTTAAATAGCCACATGTGGCTAATGGCTACCATATTGGACATCACACTGATAGATAGTATAGATGGTAGATAACTATAGTGTATATATAGTGTATAAGTATAGTGGTAGATAACTATAAAAATACATATAGCTCAGTATACCACTTTTCAAAACATGTCATCCCTACTCCTTGAGAACAGTGACCATCTATTACTATTATATCTTCAGTGCCTGATACAGATTTAGGGCTTAATAAATGTTTGTTGAATGAATGACTGAAAGGCCAAATTTCATATTTTCTCTCAACTTAATATTTTTTTAAGATTTTATTTATTTATTTGACAGACAGAGAGATCACAAGTAGGCAGAGAGGCAGGCAGAGAGAGAGGAAGCAGGCTCCCCGCTGAGCAGACAGCCCAATGTGGGCCTTGATCCCAGGACCCTGAGATCATGACCTGAGCCGAAAGCAGAGGCTTTAACCCACTGAGCCACCCAGGCGCCCTCTCAACTTAATTTTTACATTTCTGAGCCACCCAGGTGCCCCTCAGCATTTATCTTAAGGAACTAATTAAGCATGTATATCAAGATTTAGTTACCAAAACTGAGGGAGTGTAACTAAAAACATCAAACATTGATAAGGCGATCAGAGAAATCTAAATATTTAATATTTGATGATACTATAGAATTATTAATTGTTTAGGTGTGATGATAGTATTATTATTGTTTTGTTTTTTAAATGAGTCTTTACCTTTTAGAGCTATTTATTGATGAAATAAAGAACAAAGATCATTAAAATATTTATTCCACCTCCTTTATAGTAGTAAAAGACAAGAAGGGACCAAATGCCTTAGAACTGGATATGCTATAAGTTTGGTCTATCCACATAATGGAATAACATGTTGCCTTTAAAATGAAGTTGTATGTAGATATGGAAGGATACACCAAAATGTTAACAATGATCATATCTTGATGTGACTTTTCAAGCAATTTCAATTTTCTTCGTGTTTATACGAAATATATTTTATTTATATAATGAAATCATTTTAAATTGATTTACTGATATTTAAGGTAGAGAGAGGTAAATCAGAGAAGGATTTTGCAAAGAAATTTTAAAGGGCGACACTTGGCATGGAGGCAGTTCAGAAGCTGACAGAATCAACCAATTCAATGGACACTTTTGTTTTATCCTCCTTTGGATGAATTCCTCCTCCCCAGACCAAGGTGAGTGAAAGTTTTTTATGCCTTAAGTGCTTGCTGTCAGATCTTCTATTGAGCCTTTGTCCTCTCTACAGAGTTAACTTCTGGGTGAACTGAGACCTCATCCTACCCACAATACAGTACTTCAAGCTAGTGCTATTTCCAGAAGGAATTTATGGAAACACAGGCTTGATTCCATGTTTGGGGTTTGCTGTAATCAACTATGCTAGGGATTGGCATCACCAAAATGCCTGGAATATATAGTTGTCTTCTTAGTTACAATTAGGTGTCATTTTTGCAAGATGAAAAATTAAGTAGCAACAAGCACAGTCTTTCAAGACCCAACGGGCCAAGGAGATGAGGCCCCAGCTCAGGACAAGTATAATTTTAACATTTACAAACATGTTTCTCTGGCTGAAAGCCTTGGGCTCCAAACAGGGATGATGAAAAGGAAACCTGGGAGGAGATTCAGAGTTTGTGGTAGAAAACCAGGAGTAGTCAGGAGATCTGGAAGCCAATTCTCACTCCCCTGGTCATCCTCCACGGAGCATGTGGTCAGTCACGTCCCCTGTGTCTGGGGTTCTTTGTGTGTTTGACAAGATTCATAGTTTTGTGATTCAAACACTTAGTTTCAACCTCGTGCAAGACAGTTTGCTAGCTCTAAAGGGAATAAAGCATCAAGGAACTGTTAGTCCTGAAGGCAGTGCAAGCAAGAACATGGCAAAAGACCAGACAGTGTGAGAACAGGATGGTGAGTAGCGCTTTTTTGGTGTGTGGGGGGGGAGAGGGGCCAGAGGGAAATTTTTTTTTAAGATTTTATTTATGTATTAGAGAGAGAGAAAGTGAGAGAGAGCATGAGAGGGGAGAAGCTCAGAGGGAGAAGCAGACTCCCCGCAGAGCTGGGAGCCCGATGTGGGGCTCAATCCTGGGACTCCAGGATCATGACCTGAGCCAAAGGCAGTGGCCCAACCAACTGAGCCACCCAGGCGCCCCAAGGAAATATTTTTTTCTTGATCGAGGGACTGATTTGTTTTCTACTTTTTTTTTTTTTTAAAGATTTTATTTACTTGAGAGAGACAGAGACAGCAAGAAAGAGCACACTCTGGGAGGAAAGGGAGAAGGAGACTCCCCACTGAGCAGGGAGGCCACATACTTGGGGCTCGATCCCAGGCCTCCTTGTTTTCTACTAAGACTTTTTTTTTTTAAAGATTTTATTTATTTTGACAGAGAGAAACACAGCCAGAGGGGGAACACAAGCAGGGGGAGTGAGAGAGGGAGAAGCAGGCTTCCTGCCGAGCAGGGAGCCCGATGTAGGGCTCGATCCCCGGTCTCCGGGATCATGACCTGAGCCGAAGGCAGCCGCTCAACCAAGTGAGTCGCCCAGGCGCCCCTCTACTAAGACTTTTTAATAAATTCTCTAGGAAAGGGAGATGAGAGACCTTCAATTGTTGGCTTTGATAGACAGTAAATTCCTCTGACAGCCCTAAGCTTTTCCAGACAAGAACTCAAAAGGGGACTGGGTTGTCCTAGAGATGCAGCCATAGGCTGCCAGAAGCCATGTAAAGTTGTGCTCAAGTCTCTTCGTGCAGGGGATTGAAGGGAGGATTTGTGCCGAGTGTTTCTGTAGTTCTCAGCTCTCACATCAGGAACCCTCCCTTCAGCATAGGAGTGGGGCTCACATCTCTTGAAGTTAGGGTGTAGGCATTTGGCCAAGATTTTCCTATACTCTTGGATGGATAAATGAGCAACACGATGAGGAGGCCAGGCTCAGGGAGAATGATCTTTGGGTGAGAATGGTGAGGAAGATATTGGTAATTGGGGGCAGCAAGGCTGATGACGTCCTTCTGGGGGTGTAGCGAGACTGGGTTTGAGGGTGCATACATACTGCAAACGGAATTGCTTGCTGCTCTTGAGACCAAGTGCTACCACCAGGTTGGAGAATTTGTGCTGGGACAATGCTGACAGGAGCAGGAAGGAAAAACAAAAGAACAAATCCCTCTTCTTTTCTCCAGCCTTTTGGTCTCCTTCAAGCAACCCTTATTGCCCTGTAAGCAAAGAAAAATATGGTCAGTAGAACAACAGTCCAAGCAGAGGACTGAAGGGCAGATTTGAAACTGAGAAACACTAGGTTAATCATGAGCACAGATCTCAAAAACAAAGTTGTTTTACATTCTTAGCTGTAGGTTATTTCTTGTAGTGGAATAAACCCTTTGATTATTCCCTTTATTTATCACTTTTCTTCTTGGCCTATTCTTTCTTCC
The DNA here is from genome assembly GCA_004023965.1 of Spilogale gracilis. NCBI lineage: Eukaryota > Metazoa > Chordata > Mammalia > Carnivora > Mephitidae > Spilogale > Spilogale gracilis. The sequence goes on along the minus strand of PITA01022758.1, from coordinate 4,412 downwards.
TTAATGATCTCTTCCAGGGTTCCAATTATGGTCTTTAGGAACTTACACACAAATTTGTATTTCTAAGGCAGACTTTTTTCCTGCATTCTAGTCTTTTATATCCTACTGCCTTCTCTGTATCTTTTCCCCTTTGTCTCTCAGGCCCCTAAAACTTAATGTGTCTAAACTCTTTTTTTTTTAATGATTTATTTATTTTAGAGAGAGTGAGAGGACAGAGAGAGAGAGAGGGCACATATGTGTGTGAGGAGGGGAAGAGGGCAAGAAACCTCAAGCAGACTCCCTGCCGTGTATGGACCCTATCATGGAGCTTGATCCCACAACCCATGAAATCATGACCTGAGCCAAAACCCGAGTCTGATGCTCAAGCAACTGAGCCACCCAGGTGCCCTGTATCCAAACTCTTAATACTTCCCCTCTTCCTCATTTTTCATATCCATTTAATAAAAAAATATCTTCTCAATGTCTTTGGATGTCTTCTTTGCTCTTCTCTACTTTCACTATAGCCTATAGTCACCATCTTCTCTCACTTGAGCTGTCACAGTGGTCTCCTAAGCAATTCGTTAGACCCACTTTTGCTACCCAGCAGCGCAGTCTTCTCAGCGATCCCTTACAAATATGATCATAACACTTCTATGTTCAAAGCCCTTTGCTGGTTTCCCATTATCCTCAGGCCAGAGTCTAGAATTCTGACCATGGCTTATAAGGCTCTGGAAGGTCAAGCTCTGCCTACCATCCCAAACCATTTTACATCCCTCTCTCTTTGACTAATGACACACTAGGGCATGGGTCTGCTCTGTCATTTCAAAACTCCTCTCTCTAGTGCCTTAGGAACTTTTTACATGTCTACCAGGATTTCTCTTCCTATATCCTTGGCCCTTCACCTCACGATCCTCTACTCATTCTTCAAGACTTAGCTTAAATGTCACTTCCCCAGGGAAGAAAAACCAAGATCTAACCAGTATCCTTGCTACCTGTGCTAAGTAAGGCCTGCATTTATAAGCATTAACAGCATTCTCTAATTCTTCTTAGCATTGATAGAATAATATGAATAATAATTATTCATTTTGGGGCACCTGGGTGGCACAGTTGGTTAAGCATCCGACTCTTGGTTTTGGCTCAGTTAATGATCTCAGGGTTGTAAAATCAAGCCCGAGGTCACGTTCCACCCTTGGCATGGAGTCTACTTAAGACCCTCTCTCCCTTTTCCTCTGCTCCTCCCCATTGTGCTCTCTCAATCTCTCTCTCTTTCTCAAATAAATAAATCTTTTAAAAATGTTAATAATTATTTATATTATTCTTATTTTTTAAAAATATTTTGTTTATTTTTTGACAGAGAGAGACAGCCAGAGAGGGAACATAAGCAGGGAGGGTGGGAGAGGGAAGAGGTAGGCTTCCTGCCAACCAGGGAAACTGATGCAGGGCTCAATCCCAGGATCCTGGGATCATGACCTCAGCTGAAGGCAGATGCTCAATACTGAGTGACCCAGGCATCCCCCCAAAATGTTAAAAATTATTTTTAATATGTCTTCTCACTACAGTTAAGCTCCATGAATACAATGTCTGTTTTGTTCACTGCATGTAGTCGTAGCTACACATCACTGTTCTAGGCGCACTCATATATTTGATGACTAAATGGATGAGTGAATTATAAGAATGCTACTTTGAGAAGCAACGTAGCATAGCAGAAATCACACTAAACTAATAGCTACTAGACCTGGGTTCAGAATCTGGTTTCATCATTTCCAGAGTAATCTTTAGCAATAATAAATTTCATTGAACCTCAGGATCATAATCTTTAAAATGAAGAGAAATCTCTAGGATTTCTTCATTTTTTTAAATCAGTGAATCTTACTCTTCAGTGATGATTTTGGTGGCCATGTAAAGGAGTAACTTTGCAAAGACAGAGCAAGACCTTTCCCCGTCTCCCCGATCACCTTTCCCAGGTCCTGCCAATTCACCACATTTGGTTTGATCACAGAAGAAATATCCCTCTCATCACCACCAGCCACTAGCTGACTACTCTGTTTGGGAGATTGAGAAATAAGAGGAGAGCTTAGGATGTGTCAAGGCTCTGGCCAAGACAGGAAACTAGTTCCCCTTAAACAGCTTTCCTTCTCCTGCTTGAGAATTATGGAGTAAATTTAACACAAATTCCTGAACTCTTCCCAAACTCCTAGCTCCCACCAACATATTCATGGAGGAAAGTCTACTCAAGTGGGAAAAAGGAATGGTGCTGAGGATAGAAGTGCATTCAAACCTTCAGCTCATTCTCACTAGACTCTAGTATAGGTTTGGGTTCACTTGCATGTGGGTGTGTCAGGCATTCTGGGAATTCACATCAAACAAAATTACTTCTCTACAAGAAGAAGGACTGAAAGTACAAGACACTGATGAATAATCCAGTTTCCCTGCACTGCTCCTTGAATGATTTCTTCCCTGCTTCCCAACCCACCCCAGGGATAAGGGGACCCTCTCTCTGAGTGGCACCCAGTTCTAGCCAGTAAGAGGTAGTTCATAATAGCATCCCATTCCACTCCCTGAGGCTACTGTCAGTCATAAACCATGCACTTTGAGGTTATAAAGTCCTCTCAGGGGCAACACAGTTATATCTACAAGCATATGCCCTGAGAGATCCTGTGGCCCCATTTGATTATAATGTTACCTATTTCAAGTAAGCCAGCAAGGGCTCCCCTCCCACATTTAGGAAACTAAGGAGGAAACGTATGAAAAGGAACACCCTGCCAACAAAAATATCACATTTCCACAAAATCTGAGTTGTAATAAGCGCTCTCAGAGAACCATGCTTAACTGGCCCCATTTCTAAGATGGAGTGACCTTACAGCTTGCTCAACCTAGGGTAGACAAGCTGCATTAAGATTTTGTGTTTTGATCCTGAAAGAGAACACAGGCAGTAACATCTCTCACATGGGCTACAACAACTTTTTTCTAGATATGTCTCCTGAGGCAAGGGAAACAAAAGCAAAACTAAACTATTGGGACTATATCAAAATAAAAAGCTTCTGTACAGCAAAGGAAACTCAAGAAAACTAAAAGGCAACCTATGGAATGGGAGAAGATATTTGCAAATGACATATCCAATAAAGGTCTGGACCCAAAATATATAAATAACTTATTAAATGTAACACCCCAAAACAAATAATCCAGTTAAAAAAATGGGCAGAAGACATGAACAGACATTTCTCCAAAGAAGACATACAGATAGCCAACAGACACATAGAAAGATGCTCAACATTACATCATCAAGGAAATGTAAAACACAGCTACAATGAGATATCACCTCCCATCTGTCAGAAGGGCTAAAATCACCACAACGCAAGAAAAAAACAGGCATTGGCAAGGATGTGGAGAAGGAGGGATACTCTTGCACTGTTGGTAGGAATGCAAGCTCATGTAGCCATTCTGGAAAACAAAGATTACAAAAATATTAATTCAAGGGGATACATACACGCCAGTGTTTATAGAAGCATTATCTACCATAGAGTATTATTCAGCCATAGAAAGAATGAAATCTTACCATTTGCAGCAACATGGAGTCAGAGCACAATGCTAACAGCAATAAGTCAGTCAGAGAAAGACAAATAGCATATGATTTCACTCACATGTGAAATTTAAGAAACAAATAAGCAAAAGAGAGAAACAGACAAATTAAGAAGCATACTGTACACCTGAAACTAATATAGCACCATATGTTACTTAACTGAAATTAAAACTTTTAAAGATTTTGTGTTTTGTTCAAGTGAAGAAAGTTTGGTTTTGGGGGAGCGGAAAGCCAGCCCACCCTCAATGCTTCAAGCCCTGTGTTTTGGCGGTGCTTCCTTCCAGAGGCTGCACCTTTTCCTAATTCACACAAAGGTATATTATGAGCTAGTGATGACTCTGGCTGAGGGCTCCAGAGCCGGAGGGACCATCTCAGGAAGAGACATAGTTCATGTTGTACCTTTGGCCCTCACCTTTTCAGAATTTCCTGCAAAACATTACCTTATTTCTCCTAAGAAGTATCTGGTCATTTATTACTAAACTTGTATCATCCGTATTCTGTCTTGGGCAGAGTACTATATTAGGAGGTGTATAAGAAAACATTCCCAAGAGAAAAATAGATGGCACTCTTAGATTAGGATAATTCAAGGAGGAAGTTTATTAACAAAATCATAATTAATAAAGGTGTAGTTGGGGGGAATCATGTGGAATAGTGTAGTAACCTAGAGCAGCCATGCTCTTACCACACTTGGGTTTGAAGAGATGAAGGGAGGAAGTGATTACTGGAAGTTAGAATCAGACGGAATACACAGCACTACTCAAAATGTGATTTGAAGAACTGTGCACATCTGCACACTATTAGTCTATGAGGAGATATGTACGGCCATTAAAAAAAAGTAGATGTTCAGAAAATT
>PITA01022757.1:0-29738 GCA_004023965.1 Spilogale gracilis | reverse complement strand
GCATAGTATTCCATTGTATATATGGACCACATCTTCTTTATCCATTCATCTGTTGAAGGACACCTTGGCTCTTTCCACAGTTTGGCAATTGTGGCCATTGCTGCGATGAACATTGGGGTACATATGGCCCTTCTTTTCACTACCTCTGTATCTTTGGGGTAAATGTCCAGTAGTGCAATTGCAGGGTCATAGGGTAGCTCTATTTTTAATTTTTAAGGAATCTCCACACTGTTTTCCAAAGCGGCTGCACCGAAGTGCATTCCCACCAACAGTGTAAGAGGGTTCCCCTTTCTCTGCAGCCTCTCCAACACCTGTTGTTTCCTGACTTGTTAATTTTGGCCATTCTGACTGGAGTAAGGTGGTATCTCAGTGTGGTTTTGATTTGAATTTCCCTGATCGCTAGTGACGCTGAACATTTTTTCATGTGTCTGTTAGCCATTTGTATATCTTCTACGGAAAAGTGTCTCTTCATGTCTCTTGCCCATTTTTGGATGTGTTCATCTTCTTTTTGGATGTTGAGTTTGAGTAGTTCTTTATAGATCTTGGATACCAGCCCTTTGTCTGTAGTGTCATTTGCAAATATCTTCTCCCATTCTGTGGGTTGCCTCTTTGTTTTGTTGACTGTTTCCTTTGCTGTACAGAAGCTTTTTATTTTGATGATTTGCCCATAGATTTGTGGGTCCATATCTGGACTCTGGACTCTGTTCCATTGGTTTATTTGTCTGTTTTTGTGCCAGTACCATGCTGTCTTGGTGATCACAGCTTTGTAATAAAGCCTGAAGTCAGGTAATGAGATGCCCCCAGCTTTGTTTTTCTTCTTCAGCAATTCCTTAGTGATTTGGGGTCTTTTTTGGTTCCATATAAATTTTAGGATTGTTTGTTCCAATGCTTTGAAGAATGTTGGTGGAATTTTGATTGGAATGGCATTGAAAGCATAGATTTCTCTGGGCAGTGTAGACATTTTAACAATGTTTTCTTCTGATTCATGAGCATGGAACGCTCTTCTTCAATTTCTTTCATGAGTGCTCTGTAGTACCTTGAGTACAGAACCTTGACTTCTTTGGTTAGGTTTATTCCCAGGTATCTTGTGGTGTTTGGTGCTGTAGTAAACGGAATGGATTCTCTGATTTCCCTTTCTATATTTTCATTGTTAGTGTATAAGAACGCAACTGGTTTCTGTGCATTGATTTTTTATCCTGCCACATTACCAAATTGTTGTATGAGTTCTAGTAGATTGGGGGTAGTCTTTTGGGTTTTCCACATAGAGTATCATGTCATCTGCAAAGAGAGAGAGTTTGACTTCTTCTTTGCCAAGCTGAATACCATTTATTTGTTTCTGTTGTCTGATTGCTGTTGCTAGGACTTCTAACACTATGTTGAACAGTAGTGGTGAGAGGGGGCATCCTTGTCTTGTTCCTGATCTCAGAAGAAAGGCTGTCAGTTTTTCCCTATTGAGAATGATATTCACTGTGGGTTTTTTCATAGATAGATCTTATGAGGTTGAGGAATGTTCCCTTTATCCCTATACTTTGAAGAGTTTTGATCAGGAACGGGTGTTGTATTTTGTCAAATGCCTTTTCTGCATCAATTGAGAGTACCATGTGGTTCTTCTCTCTTCTCTTATTGATTTTTTCTATCACATTGATTTATTTGTGAGTGTTGAACCACCCTTGCATCCCTGGTATAAATCCTACCTGGTCATGGTGGATAATCTTTTTAATGTATTGTTGGATCCTGCTAGCAAGGATCTTGTTAAGAATCTTGGCATCCATATTCATCAGAGATATTCCTTTTTGATGTTTTTTTTTTTTGTCTGGTTTGGGGATTGGAGTAATGCTGGCTTCATAGAAAGAGTCTGGACATTTTCCTTCTGTTTTTATTTTTTGAAAGAGCTTCAGGAGAATAGGTGTTATTTCTTCTTTGAATGTTTGGTAGAATTCCCCAGGGAATCCGTCTGGTCTTGGACTCTTGTTTTTGGGGAGGTTTTTGATCACTGCTTCAATCTCATTACTAGATATTGGTATATTCAGATTGTCAATGTCTTCCTGTTTCAGTCTTGGAAGTTTATAGGTTTCTAGGAATGTATCCATATCTTCTAGGTTGTTAATCTTATTGGCATATGATTGTTGATATTAATTTCTGAGATTGTTTCTATTTCCTTGGTGTTAGTCGTGATCTCTCCCCTTTCATTCATAATTTTATTAATTTGGGTCTTCTCCTTTTTCTTTTGGATGAGTTTGGCCAATGGTTTATCGATCTTATTGATTCTTTCAAAGAACCAGCTTCTAGTTTCACTGATGTATTCTACTGTATCTCTAGTTTCTGATCCATTCATCTCTGCTCTAATGCTAATTATTTCCCATCTTGTGTGGGGGGTTAGTTTAATTTTTTGTTGATTTTCCTGTTCTTTAAGGTGTAAGAAGTGTTGGTATATTCGGGATTTTTCAATTTTTTTGAGTGTGGCTTGGATGGCTATGTATTTCCCCCTTAGGACTGTCTTTGCTGTATCCCATAGGTTTTGGATCGATGTATCTTCATTCTCATTGGTTTCCATGAAGTGTTTCAGTTCTTCTTTTATTTCCTGGTTGATCCACAGATTCTTGAGCAGGATCGTCTTTAGCTTCCAAGTGTTTGATTTTCTTCTGAACTTTTTATGGTGGTTGAGTTCCAGTTTCACGGCATTGTGGTCAGAGAATATGCAGGAAATAATCTCAATCTTCTGGTATCGGTTGATCCCTGATTTGTGACCTAGTATGTGGTTTATTCTGGAGAAAGTTCCATGTGCACTCGAGAAGAATGAGTATTCTTCTGTTTTTGGATGGAATGTTCTGAATGTATCTATGAGATCCATCAGCCCACTGTGTCATTCAAGGCTCTTGTTTCTTTGTTGATTTTATGTTTAGATGATCTGTCCATTGCTGACAGTGGTGTGTTAAGATCTTCTACAATTAATGTTTATATCAATATGACTCTTTATTTTGCTTAACAGTTGGCTTATGTATTTGGCTGCTCCCATGATGGGGGCATAAATATTTACAATTGTTTGATCTTCTTGGTGTATAGACCCTTTAAGGATGATGTAGTGTCCTTCTGTGCCTCTGACTACAGTCTTTAGATTAAAATCCAATTTGTCTGATATGAGAATCGCTACCCCGGCTTTCTTTTGAGGTCCATTGGCCTGAAAGGTGGTCCTCCATCCCCTCACTTTCAATCTGGAAGTGTCTTTAGATTCAAAATGTGTCTCTTATAGACAGCATATGGATGGGTCCTGTCGTTTTATCCAGTCTGCAACACTGTGCCTTTTTATTGGAGCATTTAGGCCATTCACATTGAGAGTGATTATTGATAGATATGTTTGTATTGACATCATGTTGCCTGTGAAGTTCCTGTTTCTATAGATTACCTCTGTAAATTTCTGTTCTGTGTCACTCTTGGGTTCGTTTCTCCTCTATAGAACCCCTCTTACTATTTCTTGTAGTGCTGGCTTGGTGGTTGCATAATCTTTTAGACCTTGGTGGTCCTGGAAGCTCTTTATTTCTCCTTCCATTCTGAAAGTCAACCTTGCTGGATACATTATCCTTGGTTGCATTTTTTTTTCATGTAATTTCCTGAATATGTCTTGCCAGCCCTTTTTGGCTTGCCAGGTTTCTGTGGAAAGGTCTGACCTCATTCTGATGGTCCTCCCTCTATATATAAGGGATCGCTTCCCCCTAGCTGTCCTTAAGACATATTCTTTGGTTTTATGATTCACGAATTTCACAATTATGTGCCTGGAGGTTTTTCTGGCCTCCCTGATCTTGAGGGGTGTCTTCTCTGCCTCTAGGACATGAGCATTTGTTTCATTCCCCAGATTAGGGAAATTTTCATCCATGATTTGTTCAACTATATCTTCTAGGCTTCTCTCTCTCTCAACTCCTTTGGGGATTCCAATAATTCTGATATTGGAGTGTTTCATGGCATCATTTATTTTCCTTATTCTGTTTCCATGGGATTTTAGCTGTTTGCTCCAGGACTTCTCTTGCTCCTCCTTCTTAATCCATCTGTCTCTAAATCACTGATATGATCTTCAGCTTCACTTACTCTGGCTGTTAGCATATTTAAATTAGATTGCATCTTATTAATAGCCTTGCTAACCTCCACTTTCACTTCTGTTATTAGGGCTTCCATTTTGGGAATAATGTTATTTTCCAAATTAGTCATTGCTTGGACAATTGCTTCCCTGAATTCCATTTCTGTCATATTGTTTATATTCATTTCCAGTAATTCTGTGATCAGGGTTGTGGTTTCAGGGTTCTTCTTCTGTTGGCTATTCCTCCGCCGAGTCATTGTGGCGAGGAGTGGTTGAGGGGTGTATGGCTGACTATATCAGCCACTGTCCAGGTGAATCGGTCGCTCTTTGCCGATGCTCTTTGCCCCCGCGGTGATCCAGAAGTGCGAAATATTACATTTCAGGCTGATTTCATGGGTGCTCACACTGTTCCTGTAGTGTTTTTTTGCAGGAATTGAGCTCATTTCAGGGGACTCCCCAAAATACGGTCACCCAGCCTTCCGCCATCTTCCCTCCTCTATTATTTTGTAAATATGACATTTAACTTTTCTCTATTTAAATTCAGTTAATTAACATATAGTGTATTATTAATTTCAGAGGTAGAATTTATTGGAACACTGAAAAAAATAAATTATTTTTTAAAAAAATGGTAACATTTAGTGATTCATCAGTTGCATGTAACACCCAGTGCTCATTACATCAAGTGCCTTCCTTAATGCCCATCACTTAATCACACATCCTCCCACCCTCTCCCCTTCAGCAACCCTCAGTTTTATTCCTAAAGCTAAGAGTCATTTATGGTTTGTCTCTCTTTAAGATTTCACCTTATTTTATTTTTCCCTCCCTTCCCTTATGATTCTCTGTTTTTTTCTTAATTTCCATATATGAGTAAAATCATATAATTGTCTCTCTATTGCTTATTTTGCTTTAATTCCACAATTGATTTCCTCCTGAGGTCCTATAATATGGAAGACCAGGAGGTAGGGGATGATGAGATCCCTCTCTAATTGACTTCTCTGGCCACAGAGGCAGTTGTGCTGGGGTGGAGCACAGGGAGCTGCAAATGGCTTTGTGTGCACACCTGCTAGTGGGGAGCAGGGCTGTCGGGTGTTTTAAAAGAAAGGGAAATAATACAGGTCTAAACCTTAGATCACTCACCAAAATTATAAACTCTGTTCAGGAGTCTTTAATTCCAACCTTCTATCACATTAGGCTTTGCCCTAAGTTTGTGTGTGTTGTATGAGTGTTTTGTGTGCATGTGTGCTCATATGTAAGTATGTGTGCATGTATGTTAGTGTGTGTGTATATGCATGTTTAGGTCTCTGAGTTTGTCAGTGGGTGTGTATGTTTTTCAAGCTGCTAATGGAACTGAGGATTGTGTGATTTTATCTGCTATGATTAATTTTATGTTAATTTGTCTGGGCCAGAGTACCCAGATATTTTGTTAAGCATTATTCTAGATGTTTCTGGGAAAATCTTTTTATATGGGATTGATATTTAATTCAGTAGTCTTTGAGTGAAACAGATCAGTCTCCATAATGTGTGGGTGGGCCTCATCATCTCAGTCGAAGGCCTGAATAGAAAAGACTGACCTCCAAGGGAACTCTGTCAGCAGACTGTCTTTGAACTTGAAGTACAAACTCTTCCCTGCATCGCCTGCCTACCTACTCTCCAGCCTGCCTACATATTTTGAACTTGCCAAGTTTCGCAGTCATATGAGCCAATCTCTTTTAAAAATGTATATATGTACATCCAATTGGTTCTGTTTCTCTAGAGACTTCTGACTAATACACCTACCCAAAATACAAGGTGGAGAAACAGGTATTTGGCCCAAGACTTAGAGGAAACCTTGGCATGGATAAAGAAGTTGTGGTATATATGCACGATGAGATATTACTCGACCATTAAAAATAAGGAAATCATGCCATTTGGGACAACATAAGTGAATCTAGAAGGCATTATGCTAAGCGAAATAAGTCAGACATAGAAATGCAAAAACCGGGCGCCTGGGTGGCTCAGTTGGTTAAGCGACTGCCTTCGGCTCAGGTCATGATCCCGGAGACCCGGGATCGAGTCCCACATCGGGCTCCCTGCTCGGTGGGAAGCCTGCTTCTCCCTCTCTCACTCCCCCTGCTTGTGTTCCCTCTCTGGCTCTGTTTCTCTCTGTCAAATAAATAAAATCTTTAAAAAAATAAAATAAAAAATTAAAATCTCTGATTAAAAAAAAGAAATGTAAAAACCATATGATTTCACTTATATGTGGAATCTAAAAAAATAAAACAAACAAAAAATAACAACTAAAAAGAGAAAGGAACTCATAAATACAAAGAACAAATTAGTGGTTACCAGAGAGGACAAGAGTGTGTGGGGGGGAATAGATGAAGGGGATGAAGAGCTACAATAAATAAATAAGTTATAAAATAAATAAGTCATGGGGATGAGAAGTATGACATAAGGAATATAGTCAATAATATAATATCTTTGTGTGATGACAGATGGTGACTACATTTATCCTGGTAAGCACAGTATGGTGTGTAAAATTGTTGAATCACTATGTGATTTCACTATGTTGTGAAACTACTATAACATTGTATGTTAACTATACTTCAATTAAATTTTTTACAAATAAAAAATAAAGGGAATTTTGATCATGGCACAAAAGAAGTTGGGGAATGGAGGGCTGAATGAAATTGGATGGTATAGCTCAGTTTCCAAAAGCCCCCCTCTCATGACCCTTTACCTTGGATTTCCATACTCAAGCAAACTGTCCTGTTCGAGTCTGAAGGGGTGGCCATGGAGTGACACATGCGTGAAATATCTGACTCATCCTAGGCTGTCCTTCCTGAGGAGAAGGATATGCCATTACTCACCAGGTAGGGCCAAAGTAGGATTTTCTGGATAGAGAAGGAGTTTGGCAAGTGTTTTTAGGAACTAGATAGTGACACCTGGAACCAGGAAGTCAAGGGGAATCCCAGGTGTTCTCCCAGGCGAGACAGACTCTGAAATAAAAGGGCCAGGGTTGGAGCCTCCTCAATCAACTTGGATCTATCCTCACAGGACAGGTGCATTTGGAGTGGCAGGTGAGTAAAATGGCTCAGCCACCTGGGGAGAGCCCCTCACAACTGCTCAGGACCTCCTGGGGCTGCAGACAGGGAATGCTGAATGTAGACCTTGATTTGGCTTTCTCAGTGAGTGTATGGGTACTGGAAGTATTAGTATTGACAAGGATGGGTGAGTGAGTGGATAGACATGTCTGCATCTCACGAATGGAATTTATAGAATAATTTTCTCTGAGAAATTTGGACACCATTCACTATAACATAACATGCTTCAGGTGAGAAAAACGCAAGTTACAAATGTTAAGTGACCTTCCCCAACTCCCAGAGGGAGCATGTGGAAAGTCAGGATAAACTAGATAGTGGACATCCCAATTTTCATTCTATTTCATTTCATTCATGAAATTACAGTCTAAATAAGAAAGTAGGCTTCGGTGGAACACTAGAGTTAAGAAAAACAACAACAACAACAAAAAAACTAAGGTTGTGTGCAAATATTCCCATATTCCAGGATTTGGACATTTAGCTGCAAGATAGCTATTGCTTACTTACAGCTTGCTTGCTTTAAACAGTGAAGTCATGGAGGGTGGGGAAGGTTATAATGCACCCCTCAAATATCATCACCAAGTGAGCTATGCAGGATAGGATGTGCTGAACAAAACAACAGGGAAGAGAGAGGGGATTAGATACTGGCCAGAGAAATGGGCCTCTCCTGAGATCGAACCTTTGACCCTGTCCAAGTTAAGAGATTATGTGACCAGAAGGAGCCCCAGGGAAACAGAAAATAGCACCCCTCCCCCGCAACTAAGTAGAATCCAAAAGTCACTGAGGAGAGTGAATCAGGGTGGGGGAGCCTTCCTCTGTCGTCACCCCTATGGAGGACAATTTCTGCTCATGTCTAAGGTGGGTTGCTCTGACATCACTGCTGGAAATTTACACACACATGCACCTTTCAGGTGGGGTGGCCTTTCAGATATTGACTGGAAGCTCTCTTGTCCTCCCCCACACCACAGACTCTATCCGTCCCACCCCAGGCTGAGCTTGACCTGTTACTCCCCACACACACTGCAACACAATTCTTGTTTTTTTCTACTTGTCTTCTTTCTTTGGTCTAGCAATAGTTACTCACTGGATACCCACCTTTCTATCAGATTTCTCCCTAACCCTAAAGCAATCTTAGGGTATGGTCATTGTTTATCCCATTTCATTCTTTTCATTTTTTTAGAGATTTTATTTATGTATTTATGTATTTATGTATTTATGTATTTATTTGACAGAGAGAAACACAGCCAGAGAGGGAACACGAGCAGGAGGAGTGAGAGAGGGAGAAGCAGGCTTCCCGCCGAGCAGGGAGCCCGATGTGGGGCTAGATCCCGGGTCTCCGGGATCATGACCTGAGCTGAAGGCAGACGCCTAAAGACTATACCACCCAAGCGCCCCAGGCCTTATCCCATTTTAAAGGGAAGGCTGAGGGGAAAAAATGGTAGTTGGTTTGTTCCTCTTCATGCAGCTAATAGTTGACAACAAGAGGTCAATAGCCAAGTCTCTCCGATCTAAGTTCCTAGCTTCTCAGTTCCACCTTTGGCTACATTGTTGATGCTAGACCTGCTGAGTCCCTCCCCTAAATTGGGCACTGCTCAGATGGCAGAGTCCAGGGAGTGCCGTAGACCAGAAATGACTACCTTAGGGTGGAAGGAAGGACTGGTCACAGAAAAACCCTCCTACAGTCTTAAAGCATTTGCTTATTTGGCAGCTGCTGCCCATGCTGGGTACTGTGACTTGACAGATGTGCTAGAAAGTTGGATGGGAAGATTGTCCCTAAGGATAGGGCTGTGGTGGTTTGAGGAGGTACCAACAACAAAAGAACACAAACACAACAAAAAAGTATTTCCTATTTCTTACAGATTTTCTTCAACCCAGAAAGATGTCTTCTCAGCAACAGCAACAATGCAAAATCCCTTGCCAGTTTCCTCCTCAGGTCCTTGAGCCCTGTCCTCCCCAGGTCCCTGAGCCCTGTCCTCCCCAGGTCCCTGAGCCCTGTCCTCCCCAGGTCGCTGAGCCCTGTCCTCCAAAGGGACCTGAGCCATGTCTCCCCCCCGCCGGTCAGCAGAAGTGCCTCCCTGTGCAACCTCCCCCATGCCAAGAATATGTGTCAAAGCAGAAGTGATTTATCTGAAGCCACCCTCCTCAACCTGATCATGAAGCAGATGGATTCTCATTCCTCTCACTGCGGATTCTATATTCACCCAATAACATGGTACCACATATGGCCCCAGAAGAGGCTACTTCTCCAAATTCAAGGTGAATCATGAAACCTCCAGTTTGTCCACCAGATTTTCTCATTCTACCCCAGACAGCAGAAGTCGGCCAGATGTGACATGTTCTCAGGGCACTCCTTGGACTCTGGACAGGTGTGTGCTTTCTGGCTACCATCACCTATACAGACCACTCTTCCACCACAGCACCCTCTAACCGTAATGCCACTGGTCTCTCTATGTCAACTTCTACCTCTGGAAGCTGAAGAAGAATCCCACAAAGGAAATACAACAATACTTTTCTTTAGGTTTCATAAAGGAAAACAGAATTCTCCTAAATGGTCTTAAAATTCACAGGAGAAGACACTCCTCTCTTCTACTTGTCCCAGAGTATGTGTTGAAGTTAAACACCTGAGAGTTCACACTGGAGAAAGACCTTATGAGTGTTTTGAATGTGGAAAATCCTTTAGCCAAAGCTCCAGCCTCATTCAACACTGGAGAGTTCACACTGGAAAGAGGCCTACTGAGTGCAGAGAATGTGGGAAATCCATCTGCCTTCCCTACCCCTCCCCACTCCATCTCTCGTGGTTAGTTAGACCCTTCCCGGGACCAATCCTTGGCTCTGTGATCCCTTCTCCTGTCCCACCAGAATCATGCTCCTGATTGTCTGTTTGATCCATTAAACACATTTTCCTTGAGGAAACTTGACTTGTATGGATAATCTCCAGACCATTATGGGTATAGACAGGGTTTGGGAAGTTGGGGAATGGCAACTGTTACAGGAAAAGGAGTAACGGCTTATCCAAAACACAGGCCACAGAGAAAGAGGGAGGAACTCCTCCTTAGAAACACCACCGACCCCCACCCCGTCTCCAAACCCAACTGACTAGCCATCAGCTCCGCAGCCTTCTTCCCAGAGGAAACCCGCTCCAGGGAAAGGAGGTAAGGACCACTGGTGGTGGAGTGATGGGACAGCTGAGGAGCTGTGGGGATGGCAGGACCCTCAGGGAAGTGGAGAGTAAATATTTCCTTTGAATTGCATTTAGGTAGGTAATTATACCGTCCTTCAGCTACAATGCTAAATAAACAGAAAAGATTCAAAACAGCATGTGACCACTATTGTGCAGTTATACGGTATGTTTTTATAATTGAAAGCCCAAATTCCTCCCTTATATTAGATACTGTGGGGTTCATTCCAATACAAATACAAGGAATGGCTAAAAGAAAAGAAACATGGTAATCTTAAAACTCCCCCGAAGCATAAAGGGGTGGGTGCCCACAATGTGTGATGCTTATAACAGCTCTGTATCTTAGTATGTTTTTAGGGAAAATCAAATATAAGGCGCAAACGTTTGTAGGGGAGACAAGAAAATAGAGCCACCAGCAGAACTCTAAGTGATGTGTGTTTGTGGATGGGTACAATCCTGTGACTGAATGGCTGAATGATGTCTTCCAAAGACGTCCATGGCTTAATTCTGGGAATTTGTGGATACATTCGTTAACTTACAGGGTTAAAAGGGTTTTGTAGATGGGGTTCTGTGAAGGGTATGGAGATGGGGAAAGTCCCTGGGTTATCCAGGTGAGCCAGTGTGCTCACATGGCTTCTTAGGGGAAGGCAGAAGAATCAAGAGGGAGTCACAGGAGATATAATGATAGAAACAAGATATTAGAGTGATATAAACAGGAGCCATGGGCCAAGGAATTCAGGCAGCCTCTAGAAGCTAGAAAAGGCAAAACAGATTCTCCTTTTGAAAGTTCCAGAAGGAACACAGCCCTGCCAACAACTTAATTTCAAACATTGACTTCTAGACTCTAAGATAATAAAATTGTGTTGTTTTAAACCATTGAGTTCATGGTGATCTGTTATAGGACATAGGAAACTAAATGAAAGTTCATTGCATCTGCTTAAAATTCCTGAAGAAGACAGGCGGTGGGCAGATGAGGCAGGGGGCAGGGGCCTAACGGGCTCTTGGTTCATTCGCCCTGGAGCCCTAGACCAGGTGGCCTGCTGGAGAGGATCCTTAGGAAAGCTGATTGTTAAATATTCAGAAATGTGGAAGCCTGTTGTTAAAGAATTGGTAGCTTGAAAGTGTCCGGGGTTTACACCCTGGAAAGCACACACATCCAGGCTTTGGTGCTCTCCCTGCAGCGAGGCCACCAGCCACCACTGTTTAGCCCCAGCTTGGGGGCTGTGGTGGGGACTGCCAGGTGGCAGGGGGCTGTGGGTGCCTTCTAGCAGCTGAGGACTCCAGTCTTACACCTGGAACAACCTGAACCCAGTGTGGAAGAGGGCCCAGCTCCCGAAGGAACACAGGAGCCAGCAGCGTGGTCTCAGCCTGGCGAGGCCCTGAGCAGGGCGCCCAGCTACGTCATGCCCACACCTCACAAGCAAGACCATGAGCTCTGTGTCGGTCAAGTTGTTGTCTGTGTGATGTGTCATGCAGTGATAAAAAGCCAGTACACGTTCCACAGATCGTTTCTTACTCTCCCAGATATTCTTGTCCTCAGGTTCCTAGTCCTTTCTTTAAATTGTTTTTATCTTTTGTGAACCTGACAGGGCAGACACAGTGATATGCAGCTCCAGGAGTGAGGCTCAGCATCTGTATTCTGAATTGAATTTCTTGTAGATGTGGCTGTTGTGGTTCCTGTGATTGTGGCTGATTCCAAGGGACAGATGGCAGTTAGAAGGGTAAGAAAATGTGTGAGCAGGGTTCCTCATGGTTGTTATCCCACCGTGAATTCCCAGGCTACCAATGAAGGGCTTCTTTTACAAGTGTGAGAGAGGCCCCACCATAGGAGAAATGCGGGAAAGTTCCCCCTAACCCTCCCACTGGCCCCAGTGGGCATTCACACTGCAAGTGCAGGGGCCCCCATGCTCTCAGGGATGCCGACCAAAGCAGACATGCAGCCTCTGAGGCCACCACCCACATTCAGACTTGAAGTTCTCCCCACGCACTTCCTTCCCCCAATGAGGACCACACAGCCCCACAAAATCCCAGCTCTCATGGGCTCCAGGTATAAAACCCTCACAGTCCACTCGCTGTCCATAGACAGTTAAGTAACCCACCATGGAGCCTATGACAATAGGGGTTGGACTGGAGTACTGTCAGGATTATCCCTGGACCTTGACGGATGCTTCCTTCCCCTCTGTCTTCGAACCAGAGCTGGCTCTTCTAGCTGCTGCTGGTCCGATGTGTTGCCTCCTGGTGGTAAGAGAAGATCATTAGGAAAACCATTCTTTCCCTCCTCCCACGCTTAAAATATGAAGACACGTACTGCCATGAGCACTGGGTGTCATACACGAACAACGAATCATGGAACAGTACGCCAAGAACTAATGAAGTACTATATGGCGACTGACATAACACAACAAAAAATTAAAATAAAATAAAAAATGAAATAAAATAAATATGAAGAACTTATAAAGCAACGATGTTTCCAGAGTTGACAAGAACTGTCCTAAATCATCTGAAGTTCCCCCAGAATTTCCTAACTTTGCAATCTCACTCTCAGGGAGGGAAATGGGTCCCCAGTGTTTTACTGCACACATAGAGACTGAGGCTCCAGAAGGGACCTCTCTCACTGAGACCCCATAGTTTTCCCCCTTGAAGGGAGATGGGAAGCCGACAGAGTCATAAGAGCACAGAGGAAAACAGAGCTGGCTGGGAAACCTGGGGGAAGAGTCTGAGGATAATATGGGCCACAGCGGATGGAGTGGGGGGCTTTGCTCAAGGGTAGGACTCGCCCTTTCCCACGGCCTCCATGCCAACTGCTGCCTTCCGAGTCCATCGTATCCTGTGTCCTCCCTTTACCCCCAAAACAGATCTCTACAGGCAGGGGATTGGGGGTGTGT
Organism: Spilogale gracilis; assembly: GCA_004023965.1. Lineage (NCBI taxonomy): Eukaryota > Metazoa > Chordata > Mammalia > Carnivora > Mephitidae > Spilogale > Spilogale gracilis. The sequence goes on along the minus strand of PITA01022757.1, from coordinate 16,526 downwards.
ATGGGAGTGGTGGGGGAGGAAGGGTTCTGGGCAAGGGGTTACTAGTTCAGCTTTAACCACCGGTCAAGTCCAGGAAGCCCCTAAGTCTTAGGGCACCAGAACAATATCATTCAGGTAAGAACTGTCCTGTCCCTTCTATTTGGGCAGATGAAGGAAGAGGAGGAGAAACTCGAAAAAGCATATAGAGAGGATGTTTTCCTTTGTGCTCCCAGACTAAAAGAAAGGGATACCCAATGTTAGGGGAAAAATACCTTCTAATTACTGAAATAAGATTGTTTAGAATAAATAGAAGTGACTAGAGAACTTATTCTCTAAGCATGATCCTAAGAGTCTAGCGTAGGCTAGAGATTCCATCCCAGGAGGAAGGGAAGAGTCAACCCCACAGAGGGTCTTAAGAGACACCAACAGAAGGAATAGAGTTGCTTTCTGGCTTTATCTTGTGAGGACTATTTATTCAACAAGAATTACACAGAGATACAGGAAAAGATGGGGAAAAAAAAGACTTTACCATAAGAAAACGGGGGGGGAGGGAGTCCAAGTAAAGTTAAACTGCTGACACATAGAATTCCCTGGCGTGATATAATATGCAGGCATACAGGCCTGGAGGCTTACACAGAGAAACCACTGAACGGTCTGCTTGTCTAATATTCCTGTGAAATCCATCAGGAATTTTGGCTGGAAGGCAGAAGAAAATGATATAGAGAAGTGGGCTGTCAGGGCCCAGATCTGGTGAGGGGAGCAGGGAGAGGTCCAGCAGCCTAAGGGATGAAAGAACCAGGAAAGCACCGACAAAGACAGCCACTCACATGTACAGTCAACATTTGCTGGCGTCTGGGAGGATCAGATAAATCAGGCCATGGACAAAATGTCCTAGAACTTCATCCTTCATTCGTAGAATCGCATTCAAGCTTCACAGCAAACTGAGTGAGAGCATTGGGTGTGAGCTTTGCCCTTGGAAATGGGCCTGGAAGTTGTACGTCCTCAATATAAGTCACATATCGCCCCAAGATGAGTGCTATTATCATCACACTTTATGGATGAGGGAACTGAGACTTAGAAAGTGAAGTCAGTTACCAGGGGTCATTTGACGGAGCCGACTGAGACAACCCCATCGTCTCCTCCACGACCAACGGAAACGGAAACGGAGATGGGGGCCCTAATTCCCCCCTTTCGAAGGATGCATCTGCACCCACCGCCGCCTCCAGGATGGACGCGCCTGCATCCTTCACCTCCTTTAGCTCAGCTCAAGGCGATATCAGCTGGTCAGAGTTCCCCTCCAACTTGGGGCCAGCTAAAGCAGCTGACCTTGCAGCAGAGAGCATCGTTGTTCATCAGGGCGCTACACCCACCCCAGAGGCTGTGTGTCGTGCCATTCTCGCTGTTCTCTCCAGCCAGGGGATGTGTGTTTCTTCGTAGACTTACTGGGCTTATATGCCAGGTCCTCCCACATTTCATTTCACTTCCTGGAAAAATACTAACATTAGGGTCTTTACCAATAGATCTGATTTATTAGGGGGCGATTCCAGCTCATTCATTGATAAAAAAATTAATAATAAATTAATAATAATTTTACCTTTATGGGCAACGCGATTCCCCACCTAGATGCTTTAGTACAAATGCAGGTTTCATGCCCTCGGGTTGCTTTTCTGTTGCCCATAAAATGCAAATCACTGACTCGCCTTGATTAACTACCTCTAGACGTGGTCACTTACCTCCAACTAGGGTCTCCTACTACAGATGGTCTTCCTAACCCTGTATTTACCCCAGAAACTGTTGCTGACTATAAAGAACTGTAACACCACCTTCAGGTATTTGGGATTCCATCAACCATATAAAGGAATATCTCCTTGACAGGAATGTATGTTCTTTAGACATGGCTTTAAAATTCCTAATTCTGATCCATCACTTTACATACTTGGTAATTCAGCCACTGACCCTAAGCATGACTTCCGTGGTCAATTAAGTGGCAAGCCCAGGTTCTATCGGCAAGACCCTTTAATCCCATCCACCGTCACCATCAACCGAAGGTATTCTTTTGGATGGGTGGTGCCTATGGATTATGTATATACACCCTTAGCCTTCAATATTTTCCTGTACCGTTTAGTTGCTGCTTCAGGATTCATTGGGTCATGCAGACCAAGCATGCACAAGGAACTTGAGTCAGCACATGCATGTGTCGGTCCCCCTTATGCCATTTTATCAGACGAGGAACCCTAAAAATTAACTCTAAAAATGGACACTATTTTGTTTCATGTACTCAATGTACATTAACTTCTTGTATAGACCCCTCATTTGGCCATAATACTTTTATTCTTGCTTATCAACCCTCGTATGTCATTTTGCCCGTCAACGTCTCCAGTCCTTGGCATGGCGAACCTGGGGTGTACAGCCTGCAAATGGTGGAAAAAGCTTTGTGGCGTCCAAAGCGGTTTGTGGCAGCACTCATATTAGGAATTGCTGCACTTATTAGCATCATTGGACCATTTGCTGTTGCCACTACAGCCTTAGTCAAGGAAATACATACTGCACATCATTTTAATGATTTAACAAAAAATGTTAGCACTGCACTCTACTTACAGGAACAAATTGATAGAAAATTAAAAAACTAGAATAGATGTCTTAGAAGAGATGGCCCTTTATTTAGGTAATCGGGTGCAAAATATTAAAACATGATTTACTACTCGTTGTCATTCCAATTATAAATGGATCTGTGTTACCCCTCATAAATATAACTATAGCAGGGCTCCTTGGTACAAAGTCCAGGCTCATTTATGAGGTGTCTGGGATCATTCCAATCTCTCTTCAAATTCAGATCTTCTACACCAGCAAATTAAAGATATTGGTAATTCTTATGACCCCACACCTGGAGCAGAAGAAACTTGCGTCTTCCTTTCTCCAGTCTCTCCAGACCTCATGCTAGTTGGTTCCTGCGATCATTACTTTTGTCATCACTGGACTAATACTCATCGCTCTGATTTTCCTCCTTCCAGCCACCCTCCGGGTCTTAGAACTGGCCTATGAATATTCAGGGCGAACTCAAGAACTTCGAGCTAAAGACAAGAAATAAAAAAGGGGGAGATGCCGCAGACCAGAGGCAGGGTCATTCATACGGGTTCCCTCTGCAAGGCACGGAACGCCACGACCCTCCCTCAACGTGAGGGAGTTGGGCAGGGTTGTGGTCATTGACGCCATGCAGCTCTGCTTTCTTTGTTCTCCCTTTCCACCTGACCAGTTCTGAAAAACACTTTCCTCCTTATACCTATAATTATATCGAATCTTTCTCTGCTAGTCACGCTTGATTACGTGAAACCTCAAGTTTCCCCCTACCCTGTTAAAACATGATGATTATGGAGATAATGAGAAAAATAATCACAGTACTATGGTAGCTGCATTGTAAGTGACTTAGTTTAAACAATAAAAGTCTCACAGCCACCCCATCGCTTGCTCACCTCCCTGCGTTTAAGGGGGAGGCAGAAATCATGATTTGTCTCTCTTTGGTCATTCCTTAGATCAGACTTTAACCAGAACATCCTGTGTAATAGTCAGGGTCTCCATGGGCACTACTGTCACACAAGATCGACGAATCATGACTTAAAAGAGACTCTGTGATCTGAATCGAAACTCTGATCTTATATGTAACACTGTGCTGTAAATAAAGAGCCCTGAGAACAGTGTTTTCGGGAGATGCCCACACCGCTCTTCGAGTCCAGTCTCCTCGTCCGAAAGCGCCGACGCCGTCCTCACGTCTCGGTCCCGACCGTTGCGGGCTGGCCCCCACAGTCATTGGTGAGTGAAGACTGAAGGTGGGACTTGGACCGAGGTATCTGACGCCGGCGTCCTCGCTCTTAATCCGGAAGCGTTGACACCCGCTCGTCTCCCGTTCCGTCCTTTTCGTCTGTGAGACCCAGCAGCTCCAGAAGCTGTCTGTCTCACCTCAGCAGGGCCTTGTGCCCAGCCAAGCTGTTGGCCGAATGCTGCGCCGAGGCTCAGGGTGACAGCCAGGAGGTTGGGGTGACACTGCTAGGAGTCCTGCCGGCAAAGGAGGGTTTTAAGGACGGGAAAGAAGATGGGCGAATGTCCCAGGGGAAGTCCAAAGAGTGACATACTTTCACTCAGTGGGGATTTCTTAAGCAGGAAATAGGAGAGGGAAGAAAGAGAGAGGAAGAAGACAGCAGCCAGGCGAAGGCCAGTAGAATTCACCACATCTTTTTTAATATTACTTATTTGAGAGAGAGAGAGGGCAGGGCAGAGGGTCTTAGGCAGACTGCAGCTGAGCACAGAGCCCCACACAGGACTTGACCTCCTGGTGCTGAGATCACAGCCTACGCCGAAGCCCAGAGTCAGATGCTTGACTGACCGCCGCACTCCAGCGCCCAAGGGCTTGACTGACCGCCGCACTCCAGCGCCCAAGTCGCCTCGTCTTCTGACATCGCCCCGAGGAACTCTGCGCCAGTGTCAGTCCAGAGCTGGACAGCAGGTGGAGCTGAGTCTCTGGTCATGGGTGCAGACAGTGCTTCTCAAGGACTGTGGAGAGGTAGAGCTCGTGACGATGGAAAGGATAGAGCGAAGTGAGTGTCGAGGGGGTACCAATACAGTGGGTCTAACACCAGTTATCCTGGGGGCAGGGAGGGAAATTCTGGCCCACTTTCCCCTTTTGTTTGGGTTCATTTGGGTTCAGTTGTGTCTAACATTCTTTCTCCTTCGTTAATACCAAGTAAAGCGTGGACGGGTGTTCCCTATTCTCCCAGTACCTTTTCTCTTCTCTCTCCCAACCCTCTCGTCCTTATTCCCTCAGCGGACACCTGTTGTACCGAGCCAACGCAAGGTCTCAGTCAGCGCACAGCCCAGGGCTGGAGACACGTTCCCAGTAACCGTGCAAGATACTCTCTGCGGCCACACTCAACATACACAGACTTAAACTCATCTTCCAACACAAATCTGTTCTGTTTCCTCATCACCCACTAACAATAACACCTGGGAGTCATCTTCCAGAATTTTCTTCCAAGTTCCCCATTAACTGAATCATGTAAACACACTTCTCTGATGACACTGCTCTCATGGGCCCTCTTTCACTACCGTCACCACCGCCTTCCTTCAGATGTGGAGCTCTTAATGATCCCTCTGAAACAGGCTAGCACAGCTTTGGCCCCATCCCCCAGTCCATCCCACACATGATTATTTCACCATTTTAACCAACAGTCAATCGTGGCTGTCAGTGAAGGACCGTCAGGGTGAATTTCCTGAATTCCCATTTGTCTTTCCCACTCCTACTTTCCCCACCCCCTACTCCCACCCCAGACACAGCCCTGGTCCAACCACAAAGACCCACTGGCCAGGCCTTTGGACTTTCTTAGAGGCAAACCTTTTCTGCTCTAAGACAGGATCTGGGGTTGATCCAGTATGCCAGACCTGGTCAGGAGCCTCCAACTCAATTCTCTACAGTCAGCGGGGTTTCCTCTGGGTGCCAGGAGGTGGCCATTCCCTGATGGAACAAAGAATCGCAAAGCACAACAATCAGTGAATTATAGGCAGAAACAGAAAAAAAGAGCTGAAATAATCCCCAGAGTAGGTTGTATGATGTGGTAAAAAGAGGTTTCAGAATCTGATATTAGAAAAATAGGGAGGACGGCGCCTGGGTGGCTCAGTGGGTTAAGCCTCTGCCTTCGGCTCAGGTCATGATCTCAGGGTCCTGGGATCAAGGCCCACGTCGGGCTCTCTGCTCAGCAGGGAGCCTGCTTCCTCCTCTCTCTCTGTCTGCCTCTCTGCCTACTTGTGATCTCTCTCTCTGTCAAATAAATAAATAAAATCTTAAAAAAGAAAGAAAGAACAATCGGGAGGAGAGAACCAAAATGGCTGTGAACAATCTGGGAAGCTCCCCTAGAAAGGTGGAAAAGGGACAGGTTCAAAGGAGTTAAAATTGGGGGGAAAAGAGAGACGACGTGTAAACAGAGCTTTTCTGCTCCTAGAAACAATGAACCTCCCTGTAGTTAGAGTTCAGTAATCTTCACTGTGGTCTGATTTCACCAGCATGAATTATGAGTGACCCTGGAAGAGAACACGACAGCAAAGGGTGGTGATCAAGCACAGTCTATTCTCAAGGGATTGAGTTGGGCGGGAGCTCGGGAGTCAGGCAACAATCAGTACCTGGTGATGCAGTGATGAGGTCACAAGTGGGGCTCCCTCCCCCCGCTTCCTCAGAGCTAGGCAGAGGAACCAGAGGGAAAACCCACCTTCCCACACGCAGCAGTCCCATCCACCTCTCTCGACTGCTTGTCAAGTCCACTACCAACACAGAGGGGTGAGTTGCATTTGGACAACCACAAACGCCCCATCTTTTCCCTCTCCTTTCCGAAAAGTGACTTAAAGCACCCCAGGCATTGAACAGGTTGAGATAATGGCTATTTTTGAATGAAAGCTTCCTTTGATTTTCAGTAGCGAGAACTGGGCTATACCTCATCTGAAATAGAGATTCTTAACAATTTTGGAGTTTAACTTAATGATTAATTTCTCCAGAGAGCCATATTGCTTTCGAAAGTAAATCAGATAAATGTCATATTGTTGAAATCAAAGGAGTGCTAATTAGATACAATTTGCAAGTATTGTTGGGGACTGAAAAGGTCCTCATATCTAGGAGTCAAATCATCCACAGGAGACCTAACTCATCTCCTCCTCTCCAGAGTCCTTCCCTTCCCTAACCATGGGGCGGGGTCACGGTGTGCTCTGTGGGAGTCCAACCATGGTAGGGATTCAGTTGTCTTCCCATCCTCGGTTTTCAAGTGAAGAAAGCAATTCTCAAGGCTTCAGGGGCTTAAGGAGGACACAGGAATGAAAGAAGTGCCCTGAGTCCCTAAACCCAGTAATAGACCCCCCCATCCCATTTCCAGAGGGTTAGGGAGATAGCCCTGCGGGAATGGCTTCGAACCCTTGTTGTGCCATGAATGCTGTTGGCGGTGTGACCAGATTCACGACTTCAGAATAGTGCACTTAAATGGATGGATTAAAAGACACGCGATAACAAAAGACCACTTATATTGATGACATGTGATGAAGTACGGTTTTATCACAGTGTGGGGGGTGCTAGTTCCCCAGGTTGAAAAGTCCTGCAGGGAATGTGGAATTGAGACAAGGGTAAGTGAACAGAAAGCAGGGTGAGGGTGAAGTGACTAAGAAATGTTGTCACCGATGTGCTCCCAGGACAAGAGAACAGCCCTTAGATGAGAACTTGGCCTACAGTCTGAACCATCCCAGGAAAGCTTTTCATAAAAGCAAGGATGGGCAGAAGGTGTGGGTGGGAAGCCCTCCCGGCCCTCTCCCACCTTGCAGTGTGGTCTCCCACATAAGACCTGTTGCATATTTCTTTACAGGGCCCAGAAAATCAAAAAAGAATGTCGAGTGACGATAAAAGTAAACCTAGTGAACCCAAGAATGAGCCCAAGAACTGTGATCCCAAGTGTGAACAAAAGTGTGAACAAAAGTGTGAACCCAAATGCCAGCCCAGCTGTTTAAAGAAGCTGCTGCAACGGTGCTCTGAAAAGTGCCCGCGAGAAAAGTGCCCAGCATCACCAAAGTGCCCACCGTGCTCATCCCCGTGCCCCCCACCCAACCCCCCGCCATGCCCTCCTCCCTGCCCAGCTCCCTGCCCCCCCAAGCCCTGTTCCAAGCCATGTCCTCCTAAATGCCCACCTCCCTGCCCACCGCCAGAGTGAGGCACCAAAGGTTCCACTCAACCCACTACCTCCAACATCTCTACCATGTTCACCATCTTGTGCCAAAAGTTGAAGCCATGAACTGACAAGTAAACGTGTTCCTCTGCTGTGCAACTTTCTTCTCCTGTTTTTGTTTTGCTGTGGCAGTTTGGGGTTTTTTTGTTGTCGTTTTCCAGCTCTAAACCACCAAGAAGCAATCCCTAGAGAGTGAGGCTAGAACCCTGGCACTCTACAATCAACAGGTTTTGAAGATGGCCTCCCCTCTGGCCCCAGCAGCTGCACACAGGGATGGGGCATCTCCTGAGGGACGCGTCCTGGGAAATGCAGACTGAGAGAGCGACAAATATGACTGTGAATATGACTTGGGATTCACCTCAGGATCCCAAGCGGCCATGATGGAGGAAGAATACAAAAGGGGGAAGGAGAGTGGGATGTGGAGGAAAGGTCCAGTCTGGAAAGGCTCAGGAAAAATTCTGTCCTCAGCTGCCAATCCCATTCCATAATGCTTCAGCAGGACACTCTGAAAACAGGCTCTGTGCACTTAAACTCTAGCTCTGCTCTAGCCTTGGTTCCCAGATCTCTCTAAAAGGGATGCTGATGCTAGCAGTGGCTTACAGGGGGTAGCATGTGTCCAGAGCCTGATTTACTGGGACATAGGACTCAAGGAGGGGAACACATGGCACCTGCCCAGGTGTCTCATGTCACACCTGAACATGATTGTCCTGGGCCTTTCTTCCTCATCAGGTACAATATTTAGGTTCTAACTTATACCTATAAGCACAACCAGGCACTCTTTAAAAATTTTTTTAAAAAATAACAGCAGTACCTGGGTGGCTCAGCCAGTTGAGCCTCTGACCCTTGGTTTCAGCTTCGTGATCTCAGCATTGTGAGATCAAGCCCAACGTCATCAGGCTCTGCACTCAGTGGGGAGTCTGCCTGAGATTCTCTCCCTCCTCTTCTTTCCCTCCTCCACTCATATTCACTCTTTCTAAAAATTATTTAAAAATAAATAATGAAAAATAAAATTGAAGTTGTGAATTACAGTAATGTCAGCTGGCTGGTTTGGATATTGAACCATAATTATGTAACATGTCATCATGGAGAGGGTTCCAGTGAAAGGTGCATGGGCTATCTATTAGGGCAAGGTCCTGTGAATCTACAAAATTTCAAAGGGAAACCTTCACACAAAAGAAAGGATAAATCTGAAAGTACTTCAGCTGGGAATGAACAGAAAAAGTATTCATAGCTGCTATGTTAGGTGGGGATTATTTACAAGTGACTAGGAAAGTCCACATAAACCTTGCTTAATTCACAAAAGGGAATATATCAGTTTACTTTGCTGGGAAGGGTATTAGAATGGAAAGGGGGCACAGAATTAGAACTATAGGAAATGGGGTGTCAGGGCTGGGATCATGTCACCATTTCAATCTCCCTCATCTCCACCAGTCTCTACTCATCTTAAGAGTGGGTCTCCTCCCCTCAAAAGACCCCCTCCTTATGGTGAGCTCCTTGGCCATGTGCAAACCCAGCTTGTTGGTTACTTGGGCTTGAGATGTTCCTATTACACTGGGAAAGAACCCTGATTTCCCAGGAGTACCTGAACCCACAACATTCAAGTGGAACTAGGGTTAGGATTCTCTGCTGTCACAGTAAGGTGAATGAGAGAAGCCAAATCTGGGGCGGCTCCCTATAGAATCATGGCACACAAATGGCCTTCCAGCCTTCTGAGTCTAGAAGCTGGTACAGGACCACAAAAGGGCAGTACAAATAGATAGCCCAAAATGTGCTCAAGACACCTGGGACCCCCACCAGACCAAGCCACATAATTAGGCAGTTGCAGAACCAGACTTTTAGGGCATCAGAGCTAGACAAGGTTTTAGGTATGCAATCCCTCATTTTCCAGATGTGAAGACTACCACTTTCTCTGACCTGAAGAGGCCTTAGTGTCTCCAAGGCCTCCTGGGTGCTGGGAACTTCTGGGTAGCCTAGTTTAGGGCATTAGGGTCCAGCCCTCAGTTGTTGATAACAGCTCTTGAACCTCACTAGAAATCATGGGACGGAGGGAGAAAAGATGGAGAAGGAAAGAGAGAGAGGAAATACCACTGCAATGTGACAACCTCTTCCATCTATTTAATGATCACCTTTAAATAATAAATCTGAGAATCTGCTGGAGTGTGCCACTATTGATGAGAGCATAAGTAGACAAAAACCCTTCTGGGGAATGATTTGAGGAATACGGAAATATGTATCAGTAGCATAAAATGATTCAAACCTTGGGCCCAATTTTTCCACATCTTGGGATCTGTTAAAAAAAAAAATTCCAAAATGGAAAAAAAGAAAAGCTATGTAAAGCTGATTATCACAGTGTGACTTAGAAATAATTTAAATATCTAACAGAAATTTGATCAAATACACTTTATTACTTCATGAAACGTTATACAATTATTAAAATGTGTTAAAGGGGAAAAAGCAAGGCCCCAATTAGATGTATAGCATAAAAGCAATTATGCTTGACCCAAAACTTCTAAGAATGATGATGATGATGATAGAAGGAAGTTTGTCAACATTCTAGTTATTTTAGGGCAATAGCATTATGGGTAACCAGTATTGTTATTTTCACTGGTCCTTGGATTTTCATAAATAAGCTTTTTATCTCTCATGTAATAGAAACAATCATATAATTATGACTACTTCAGAAACCCACCAAAGCCCTTTCAGGTGCTTAGTGAAATGAATGAATAAAAGGGAAAGAAGGAAGAACATCTTCCTACACCTGAGTACACACCTTGGCTGCCTCCCTTTGAGGGGTCTCGGCCCCAGGCTTCCAGTGACTCTATGGCAGTGTGGGTCAGGGGCTGGCGCTCTCCCGGGTGGCTCCGAGGACTCCGGGCATAGACTGGGTGGAGGCCATCTCTGAGAACATGAAACCATCCATTTGCCAATTTAGGTCTCTTCTCCCATGTAAATGAAACCAAAGATACACATCTCTTAATGGCTACTTTCCCAGCAAAAGGCTGGATCAAAGGCACTGCCAGGGAAGAGGGCTAGGACGTGATGAGTGTGCTGCTTCCCTCCAGAATGCCATAATTACTCCCAGCCCCAGCGGCAGTCACGGGGGCCCTGTCCCAAATGGTAGAGAGCTGTATAAATAAATAAGCAGCACCCGAAGAATGGCGCCACAAGAACCCGTGCAGTGTTAGTCTTGACGGCTCGCAGATCCTGTGATAGGGCAGGACCAAGCCTCTCCTGTCATGGACAAGCTTTAAGAAGAGACTCTTCCACAGACCCCCTTGCACCACGGTTTCCTGAGAAGCAGGCAGTGGACTTGTAAGTCCTCCCAGACCAGGCCAGCTGGGGGAGATTCGTGAGCTGGGCCAGCGCTATTTGAAAGGGCTGGCACGCAATCACAGGGATGCCGTGCTTTGAGACTCTGAAGCTGGAAGGCCCCATAGAGCTCACCTTCACGTGTCCCCCACATGCAAGTGGCAGCTGGGAGCCTGTCCTGTCTTCCTGGCTTGCTCCCGCATGACCCGATATCCCAGCCAGGGACATGAGCACAGGCACATCCTGGGAGGTTTTATTGAGGGTGACAAGTCATGAGTGCTTCTGTGCCACAGCTGTTGGGGCTCAGCAAAGAAATAGGTGAGTCAACACATAAGTCAATTGCCAAACACATAAAGATGCTAAGAGACAAATTGATCGTAAAATGTGTAGCAGGGTGTTTTCAGTTATACCAGCTGCATAAGACCTGAGATGCCTTACCTGTCTTACCTCTCACAGAGAGCTCTGTGCTCTCTCGGAGGCGCAAGGGAAGTGATGCTCAGACGGAAGGCTTGTGCTTTCCCCAACAGAAACACAGCCGTACTTTCTCACCTGCATCACCCAGAGCCTCCTGACTGGCTTCTGGGGTTCCGAGCTCGCCTTCAAGCCCTTCCTCCAGGGAAGGGCAGCCAAAGCAGACTGGCTAAAATCCAAATCTAAACGTGTCATTCCCTTGCTTAAAACACTGAGGGGTGCCTGGGTGGCTCAGTTGGTTAAGCCACTGCCTTCGGCTCAGGTCATGGTCCCGGAGACCCAGGATCGAGCCCCACATCGGGCTCCCTGCTCGGCGGGAAGCCTGCTTCTCCCTCTCTCACTCCCCCTGCTTGCGTTCCCTTCTCGCTGTGTTTCTCTCTGTCAAATATTTTTTTAAAAAAACTTTAAAAAACCTTAAAAGGTTCCTTTTTGCCTCAATGACAGCCTGAATGACTTGGCCAGTCTCTCAAACGCCTTCCAGAGCTGCCCCACCTCCTGGTCTGGCTTTACCTGCCACTTCTCTTCCCTTCTACAGCCCTGCAGCCCAGCGGCAGGTAAACGCCGGCACCTCCTGGCGCGGCAGAGTTTCTAGCCTGCTCCACGTACACTTGCCCGTCCTCTATCAGCTTTTCTCTTCCCACTGAGTCTTCTTCTGAACGGTGCACTTGGGTGGGTCTTCATCTCCCTGGGAACCCAGCTCCAGGGGCACCTGTTCCAGGAAGCTCCCCACACTACCCCCTGCAGGCTCGCCAGATGCCCCTTTCTATGATCTCAAAGCATCCATGCCTTTCTCCTGCAATGCTTATCCCACCATCTCCTGTCCATCTGTTCACCCTGGGCTGTGCGTTCTTTGAGAATAGATTGGCACACATAGCAGACATCCAATAACAATGAATGAGTGCATGTTTCCAAGAGGAAGGGATTGCTCTGGGCTGAGGCCCTGGCAACTGTGTTGATCACCTTTGCCCCATGTGTCATTCCCAGAATTCGGAGGCAGGAGAAGGAGACAGGGCTGACCGTGACTGTCCTGAAGCTTACAACATCCCTGGAATTGCTCACTTCTCCCTTAGGTTACAGGATGCAGATCCCGCCAGCCTTCCCCTCGGCCTCACTGAGAAGCGCAGCTTACCTTTGAGCATGTTTCTCACTCTGGAAGGCAGTGTGGGAAAGGGAAACATCTTTGTCATCGCAAAGATGTGAGATTGAAGTGAGCCCTACAGTCTCAACTGTGAGGCCCAGGAAGATTGTGTTCCCTCAGTGGGAGAAGAGGTCTGTTTCTTCCCTTGAAGCATGAGGAGAAAACCCTCACCGAGGTGTGGAGAGGACCAGGCAGTGAGGTAGTATACACAAAGCCCTTGGCATGAGAAACTGAACTTAAGGACCTGGTCAGCACTTGGAGTCCCCACTCCTATCTGCTAGGGCACACGGCTCGTTCTTCCTTTCTGCTTTGTAATGCAGCAGGCTTGAGGAGGAAAGGGAGAGTTAAAGGAGAGGAAGGCAAATGTCTTAGAAGGCAAGTGGATTTATAGGGCCATTCCCCCCGACCCATTCCCAAACTGGGCCCCAGAGCCCAGAAATCACAGTAGGAGCTGGATGTGACTTTTGCATCCCTGAGTGTAAATGCCAGATGTGGTACATGAGGTGCCCCGCGTCTCACTCATCTACGTGAGGAGACTCAGCTCCACAGAGGGAAACGTCTTAGTCAAGCTCACACTGAGTGGGATGCTGGGACAGTCTAGGATTTCCAAGCCCAACTTGGGCCACAATGAAGCAGGACAAAAGGGGAAAAGCACTGAAGACCAATACCAACCTAAACAGTATGGGAACATATATCTCCCGTGTCCTGTCTCAGTGGTCCACGGGGACCATGAACCTGCTGAAGAGAGGGTACCACCTCTGTATATTTCTTCATCACCTCCACATTGTTAAGAGCCACTGGCTGCCCTGCATCTGTGTTGCCCGCCTCAAGTTTAAAGAATCCCCAGCACGGTGGTGTCCTAAATGTTTCTACATGGGCCATTGCCTGGTCCACACGTGAGCTCACCACATGATCTTGAGGAAGGCCCTCAACACTTTTGTACTTCAATTGCCTCAACTTAAAAAAATGCAGTTGATATATAACTTAGTGCCTCCTATTTAAGACGTGTGTTGGGCTGAAACAAGGAAACGGAATCAGGGGGCCAGTCACTTCCCCTCTGGGCACAGTAGCCTGTGATACACAGCCCCTCCCACAACACTGAAGGCAGGGAAGTGAGGGGGTGGTGGACCCTCCCTTAGGAGCCCACACGCTCTCCAGTGGCACCTGCTCCAAGCGAACGGGGTAAGCCACATTCTGCACCATTCGGCTTTATCAGAGCCGCTGCCCTATAATATGCAGACGGGCCAGCTGAGTGAATCAGAAGAGTCTGGGAACTTTTATGATCTGAACAAAGGAGATAGTTATTTGATGGTAATGGGGGAGGGGAAAGCATGTCCTGCACACACCTGACTCTCTTCTGCTGACCCTGTATGATTACACCCTGGCTCCCAATAATGACAGCTGCAGAAATCTAAAGTCTTCAATCTTAGATGGTATTCAATCAGATTAGCCCCAGTCTCACTGGAGGGCTGGGGATGGTTAAGGAAATTATTAAGGCAACTTATCTTAAGATGTAGGTGGGACAATCTCCCTAAAGCTGTCCAGGACACAACCCCAGATACTGGGCCACTAAGGCTGTTTTGTTTTGTTTTGTTTTGAAGATTTTATTTATTTATTTGACAGAGAGATCACAAGTAGGCAGAGAGGCAGGCAGAGAGAGAGGAGGAAGCAGGCTCCCTGCTGAGCAGAGAGCCCGATGCAGGCCTCAATCCCAGGACCCTGAGATCATGACCTGAGCTGAAGGCAGAGGCTTTGACCCACTGAGCCACCCAGGCACCCAACTAAGGTTGATTTTTAAGGACCCAGACCCCAAATATTCCCACTCTATATCGAGGAAAAAATAGACTACCTAAGGTCAAGAACCTGGCTGGGCCACTGCCACCCACAGAAGATAGAAGACTAGGCATATTATATTATAACTAACCAAGGAGGAAGCCCCCCTTTTCCTGTCCCACCACACAAACGCATCCACTCACTTATAAAGTCATGTAGATGCCCAGGCTAATTGTTCACGAGTATCACAGAACGTCAAAGCTGCATTGACCTAGCTTGACTCATAGGCTAACTTTACTATTTTAATGATGATGAAAAAGCGAGGCCAGAAAGGGTCGGGGGCTTGCCTAAGGTCATCTATCTTGTTAGGGACAGAGCCAGGTCTCTGGGCCTTTGTGCAGGACCCTGTCTACTACATCCCAGGGAGTAAAAAAGCTAAGAAAAGATGGGCCCTGGGGAGACAGAGTAAAGGAGATGGGATAGGAACTGAAAGAAAGACTTCATGAGGAATCGGAGTCCCGAACAAAGCCAGATGGCACTAACATTCTGTACATAGCTTGAGGGCCCTAAGTGTTGGTGCTTATGTTCTCGAATTCACAAGGAATCTGAGAAATCATGTCATCCCTTCCCAACAAGAGGAAGTTGAGGCTCTGTGCAGCTAAGCAGTTTACCCAGGACACACCAGCTCTTTGTGATTGAGCCAGCCTCACACCAGTTGGTCCTGAGCCCAGTTCTTTTCCCATGACCTGGCATCACCAAGGGCTGGTACTTGAATGAGGGGCTGACATGACCAGTGGGTAGATACTTAAATGAGGGAGTGCTAAGTGGAATTTCACATTTTCATTTAAGACTTCCCAAGAGCTTCAGATGTTGGGAAGGTGTATGAATTTTCTACTGCTGCCGTAACAAGTTACAATAACTTTAGTGGCTTAAAACCACAGAAGTATATTATCTGAGTTCTGGAAGTCAGAAGTCAGACATAAGTCTCTCTGGACTAAAATCAAGTGGGGGCTCCTGAGTGGCTAAGTTGATTAAGCTTCTGCTTTCAGCTCAAGTCATGATCTCAGGGTCCTGGGATTGAGTTCCATATCAGGCTCCCTGCTCAACGGCGAGTCTGCTTCTCCCTCTCCCTTGGCCTGTCTCCCCTTGCTTGTGCACTCCCTCTGAAATACATAAATAAACTCTTAAAAAAAACTTTTTTAAGAGTTTATTTATTTATTTGACACAGAGAGAGAGAGATCACAAATAGGCAGAGAGGCAGGCAGAGAGAGAGGAGGGAGCAGGCTCCCTGCTCAGCAGAGAGCCTGATGCGGGCCTCGATCCCAGGACCCTGAGATCATGACCTGAGCCAAAGGCAGAGGCTTAACCCACTAGCCACCCAGGTGCCCTTTAAACAATTTTAAAAATTTAAGAAATCAAATCAAATCAAAATGCTGACAAGGCTACAGCCCCTTGTGGAGGTGCTAGGGTATGACCTGTCCACTTGCCGTTTCCAGTTGTTAAAGCCGTCCACATTCTTGGCACAGGGTCTCCACCTTCAACAGCAACAAGGGCCAGTCAAACCTCTCTCAGTTGACCTCACTGTGACACTGGCTTTTCTGCCCCCTTTCTTACATTAAATGACCCTTGTGAATACATCGGACCCACTTCACCGTCATCAGCTTGCTGTGAGACAGAGAGAGAGTCCTGTGAGAGAAGGTGCACTCTGGTCTCTCCCTAGCTGCATTTACCCTCCACCATGAGAACGTGACCTGCTTTCTCCATTGTTTAGCACATCCCCACTTGGTCTCTTCCTAAGACTCAGCCAAAGACACAGAAATCATGTGGCACAAACAAGGTCAACTCATGCAACCTACTGTAGAAAAGTTCTTATACACTAACAATGAAAACACAGAAAGGGAAATCAGAGAATCGATTCCATTTACTATAGCACCAAAAACCATAAGATACCTAGGAATGAACCTAACCAAAGAAGTCAAGGATCTGTACTCGAGGAACTACAGAACACTCATGAAAGAAATTGAAGAAGACACAAAACGATGGAAGAGCATTCCATGCTCATGGATCGGAAGAATAAACATTGTCAAAATGTCTATACTGCCCAGAGCAATCTA
>PITA01022756.1:0-29738 GCA_004023965.1 Spilogale gracilis | reverse complement strand
GGCGGGGGGCGGCCTGGAGCGGGGCCCGGGCGGCGGGGGGCGGCCTGGAACGGGCCCTGGGGGTCGGGGGGCGGCCTGGAGCGGGCCCGGGGGTCGGGGCCGGCCTGGAACGGGCCCTGGGGGTCGGGGGGCGGCCTGGAGCGGGGCCCGGGGGGCTGGGGGCTCTCGAGGGGACCCGCGGCGGTGGCCCTGCGGCTGGGGTGCTCCCTAGATCTGCGAGGGATTGTCGTTCCTGGCAGGATTGAGGTCCCCGGTCACGCCCGGGGTGGCACCTGCCCCGCGGGGTGGCTGGGACACCCAAGCCCTTGGAGGGAAGCCAGCGCACACACTGCCTCGGATGCTGTCCCCCTCGGGGTGCAGAGGGAGGGGGCCTCTAGGCCACCCCCTCTGATTGCCAGAGTGGAAACTGAGGCCCAGCCTGGGGGGGACGTGAGCCAAGGTCGCTGTTTGGGCGCCTGGGCAGCCCGTTTCCCAGCGGCAAGTGTGGGGAGGGTTGTTTTTGGCCCCAAGCGGGGTTGATTTGCAGGAGCCCTGAGTGGGCAGCGTTTCCGGGGTGGACATGGGGTCTGGAGAGAGCGCCCGCTGGAAAGTGGATTAAAGGGGTTCAGGGGAAGGCCGGGCAGCCCGTCTTGGCTTCCTGTGTTGAGACTTCCCGTTTTGTTCTCGGTGATAGGCCTGGAGGGCCTGGGGCCCGGAGAGCACACGGGCCTCTCGGAGGAGCTTTGCCTGCTCACTCCTGACCCGCTGGAAGGTCTCGGCCGCCCTCCTCAGGCCCAGGTCTCAGCCCGCAGGCAAGATGAACGCAGAGATAGGCGGCTGCCCGCTAGCCGCAGGGCCTTTGCAGTCGAGCAGTAGCCCCCCTCTGCGTTTGCTCCCCTCCACCTGGGGCTGGGGGCTGTCCCTGCCCTCCCGCACACCGTGTAGGGTAGGGTGGGATCGGGGTTCTGACTCCACCTGGGGCCTGCATCTGGGCTCTCTTCTTCTCAGGTTTTTTTTTTTTTTTGGTAAAGATTTTATTTGCTTATTTATTTGAGAGTGGGCAGAGGCAGATGGAGGGGGAGAAGCAGGCTCCCCGCCAAGCAGGGAGCCCAGTGTGGGGCTCAGTCCCAGGACCCCAGGGTCATGACGTGGACCGAAGGCAGACGCTCCCCCCACGGAGCCCCCCGGACGCCGTCTTTCTCACCTTGACAGTGGCCTCTCCCCGGCCTGCGGGAAGTACCAGGCGTCCGCGTTAGCCTCTCCCGTCTGGGTCGGCTTCCCACGGACCTTCCAGGGTCCTGTCGTCCTGGCCGGCCTGGTTGGGAGGGCACAGGTGGGCGCAGGGCTGCTGGTGGGCCTCCTGGGAGCTGGAGAGGCGCCGAGCCCGTGGCTGGCATCCCAGACTTGTTCACTTGCTCCTCCTACTTGAGCGGCTGCTGAGGTGGGTGGGGAGGAGGCTGGGTGCTGGCTGCCTGCTCCCTGCTCCTGGGCTGCTTACTGGGAGGCCCGCCTGGCGCCTGGCCCGGTGCCCAGCCCTGCCCGGCTGCCTGAGGGCATGGAGGAGGGGCAGCTGTTTTTAGATGAAGGTGAGTGGACTTGAGAGGCCAGGGCTCCGTGACATGGCCCAGACCGAGCTTTTAGTCTTTGTTCGTCGCCCTGCCGTGAATTCCTGGGTGCCCCCCGTCTCCCAGGCCAGGTGGGGTGAGCCCCGGTCCCCTGCGTGTTGGCCTGGGGTTGCTCCGACGCGCTGGGGGGCCTCTCTCTGCAGCCCCTGCACCCCTGCTCCCCCGGAGGAGCCATCCAGCTGTGGTGTTTGGGCCCCTTCTTTATCTCCCAGGAGGCAGGGTGCAGCTGGGACACACGTGACCTCTCGCAGCCCCTGGCTGGGGGCAGGAGTCCCTGAGGCAGGCCCCTCTGGGAGGAGGGCGGTGTCTGGCCTCCCTCCCCGCCCTGACTCACCACTCCCAGCTCCGCACCGAGCTCCTGGTTTTGCAGTCTGGGGAAATCGTGACTCCTGAGAAACGCGGCTCCCTGGGAGGTGGTCCTTCTGTAGCAATGGCGCCGCGACAGCCGGGCTTAAGCCCTCTTCCAGCCCCACGCCTCGGCCTGTCCCCAGGACCCTGGAGCCTTCTAGGCCTTGTGGCCCGCCGCCTGTGCGAGCTGCATGTGTGCACACGTGCTCACGTGTCCACGGGGCTGGGAGCTGCCTGGGCGCCAGACACGGGGCCTCCCTGCAGTTCCCGTTCGTCCGCCTCTTGGGGTCCGAGACCTGGGTGCCGTCCACAGTGGCCTCGGGCCTCACCTCTTACCCCTCCCCCCAGACTGGAAGGACATGGAGGGCAGCTAGGGCCTGCGCGTGTGAGTTCCCAGTGGAACGGGAGGGCGGCTGCTCCTTCGGGCTTTCAGGTTTAGGTTTCTTTCTTCTTTTTAAGATTTTATGTGTTTATTTGAGAGAGCACGCACACAAGGGAGGCGTGGGAAGGGGCAGAGGGAGAGGGAGAAGCGAGATCCCGCTGAGTGCAGAGCCCAATGACACGGGGCCCATCCCAGGCCCTTGGGGTCAGGACCTGAGCCCCCCGGGCGCCCCTTGGAGTTAAGTGTTCTTAGTGACCAACTGGGCAGCCGTGCCGACGACGGAGCCTGTTTCTTGTCAGTATTTCTGTCTCCCAGCCGTACGCGGTGGGCTTGTCCCGACAGACGAAATAGGGAAAAGCTTACGCCAGCGCCCCTCGGGTGGCCCTCCCTGTGCCCGAGCCTCTGGGCAGTCTTCTAGAGGGGACGCCTCCGGGCACTTGAATTTGGATGACAGGTGCCCTGAGCACCCAGCCAGACTGAGACTGCTGTGTCCGCTCTCCCAGAAGAGGGGGCAGGGACTGGGTGCACGCCGGGGCATCCCCGTGACTCCTGGCTGCGAGCCCCGGGGTGGGGCTGTGCCGTGGACACCGTGGGCTTGCTGCCTGGCTGCTCGTGCTGGGGGCGGGGGGGTCCTCCTGGTTCATTCTCACAGCCCGCCCCCCGAACTCTGGTCCCTGGGGGAGCTGCTCCCTGCAGAGGGGCCTTCTGCTTCTAAGTGGTGGTCACATTTTGCTTCCTAAAGAGAACGTCTCAAACCAGGGGCGACGTTTGCCTAGTTGGGAACTGAATGGAAGGGTTCCTGGGGGTCCACCCTGGCGTCTGGGCCATCTCCACAGTGGCTTTGTGGCAAGTGGGAGTAGAGCCCTGACCTTCCAGAGGAGGTGCCATCCGGTCGAGGGGCATCAGCAGGGGCGTCCGGGAATGGTGGCCTGGGCTGCGTAGATTTACCTTTTTGGTTGGTTTTTTGAGAGGGGGAGCCGTAGCAGCCGCGGGGGGCGGGGGTGGAGAGGAGAAGCAGAGAGCCCGGTGTGGGACGACCCCAGGCCCCTGGGAGCATGACCTGAGCTAAAGGCAGACGCCTCACCGACTGTGCCCCCCCAGTCGTCTCTAGATTCACCGTGTGGAAAGGGAAACTGCAGGTGTGCTGCGGCTGGACCCAGCACTCGGTGGACGCAGGCTGGCCACACAGCCAGTTAAAATGTCTCCCGCGCGGAAGCTGCTTCGGGCCCTCTGTCCTCGGGCCACAAGGCCCGTCTCATGTAGCAGGCGGAGCCGGGCGGGACGGGGAGGCCTGGGCTTGGCTCCTTTCTTGCCCTGACCCCTTTGCCCGTGTCCTGTCCTGCGGTCCCCCAGTGAGCTGGATCCAGACTTCCATAGACGACATTGGCTCCAAGACGCGGCTCACCTGCACCCTGAACGGCAGCAGCGCCGAGATCACCGGCCACCGCTGGGTGAAGGGGGGCAAGGTGCTCAAGGAGGACGCACTGCCCGACCTGAAGACGGAGTTTGAGTGAGTGGGGCCCAGAGGCGGGTGCCCCGGCCTGCCCAGGGCCTGCCCGGGAGCCACCCCCAGGCCCGTCGCTGCCCATGGCCTCTGCGGTCGGCACGAGGTTGGGGTGTGTGGGCTCGGTGTGGACTGCGGTTAGACACGAGCTCTGCGCACGCGCACACACACACACACACACACACACACACACACACACACACACCCCGGGTGCTCTGGGCACAGGCTCAGTGGTGCAGACCCCGGCCGGGGAGGGGGCCAGTTCCCTGTGCCGTCGCTCACTGCCGCCCCCCGCCCCCCGCAGGGTAGGCCTGGACGAGCGCTCTGGGGAGTACTCGTGCATCTTCCTCCCGGAGCTGGTGGGCAGGACCAGCATCAAGGTGAAGGGTGAGCTCGCCGGGGCCCGGGGTGCGTCTGGGGAGGGGCCCAAGCAAGGCCGCCACGAGGGAGCCAGCCCTGCCTTGCCCGATCTCTCCCCCAGGGCTCCCCAACATCAAGGCCGTGAAGAAGTCCGAGCACGCCACCGAGCGGGAGACGGTCGTGCTGGGCTGCAGGTCGGACTCCTTCCCGCCGGTCAGCGAGTGGGTGTGGTTCAAGCTGGACCATTCGGAGCAGCAGGTGAGCCCCGGGTGTGCCCGGGGAGGGGCTGGCCTCGGCCTCGGGCCCTACAAGGTGCGCCTGCCCGCAGGTCATCAGCAACAGCTCCCAGAGTAAGTACTTGGTGATCTCCTCGGACACCAAGACGGAGCTGCACATCTCGGACCTGGACCTGGAGGCGGACCCCGGCCAGTACGTGTGCAACGGCACCAGCTCGGAGGGCACCAGCCAGGCCGTCATCGTGCTGCGCGTGCGCAACCGCTTTGCCGCCCTCTGGCCCTTCCTGGGCATCGTGGCCGAGGTGCTGGTGCTGGTCACGGTCATCTTCATCTACGAGAAGCGGCGGAAGCCGGACGAGGTTCTGGACGGTGAGCCCACATGCCCGCCTGTCGCTGTTGGCGTGGGGCAGGGGAGGGCGCCGTGGGCTGAGGGTCCCGGCCGGGGGGCTGGCTGTCCGAGGCCTCGTCAGCCCTGCTGGTTCGTGGTGAGGCCGTGTCCTGGGGCAGGGACCGCTCCTGACCGCCTGTCCTCTTTTTGTTTGCATGTGACCGCGCAGATGAGGACGCGGGCGCCGCTCCTCTGTAAGTCGGGAGCTTGCTGGGGAGGGCGGGTGGGCGCTGGCCCCCGGGCACGAGGTGGGTGGGAGCGGGGCCGCGGTCCCTGCCGCGCACCCAGAAGCCCGCCCTCCCGCCCCAGGAAGAGCAGCGCGCACGTGAACGACAAGGGCAAGACCGTGCGCCAGAGGAACGCCAACTGAGGTGAGCGGGGCTCGGGGGCGGGGAGGGGCGCCCCCCGGCCTCCGGCTGGGCTCTGAGCGCCCCTCCCGCCCCCGCAGGCGTCCGCCGCGGCCAGCGCAGCTCAGCACCGGTGTGTGCAGGTTCCCTCTCCAGGAGGCCTGCCCCGACAGCGGATCATACCGTGGGTCTCATCACCGCCTTTCTCTTCTTTTTTAAACTAAACTAGGGTTTTCTACACATAGAATTTCATTCCTTAGGGGTTTTGTGTTTCCTTTTTAAACATTTTGTCGGTGCCTCGAGGAAGCTGTGAGCTTCCTGTGAGACTCTCGTCCTGGGCCCGTCCCCTCCATTGCCCCTGCCCGCCTGTGCCCTCGCTGTCCCCCCCGTGTCTCCCCTCGGCCCTCCTGTCCCCACCACCCGCCCCCTTGCTGTCCCGTGGGCATCGCAGCCTCCTAGCGGGGATTGTAAAGCGCAGGTCTGCCTTTTTCTGGGGCTCTGCCTTCTGAGGCCGCTGGGCCTAGTTGGGGCCCTTAGTGGAAGGTCACAGGTGGTGCAGGGCTCCGAGCTGCAGGGTGCCGCGGCTCTGTGTCCCGCGTCAGGGCAGCGCCGCGCCTGGCCGCTGGTGGGCCCGCCTGCCCCCCACCCCCCGCCCTCCTGTTCCTGCCGTCCACGCGCCTGCAGCTGCAGGGACCCCCTCCCAAGCTGCTCCCCACCATCCTGACTCGCCCACCACCTGCCTGTGCACCAATAAAGAAAGGCTGACCCGTCTCCTCAGGCTCTGTGCGTGCCTCCCGGGTCTTCCAGGGAGCTCGCGGGGGCGTGGGGGCCCCGTGGCGCTGATTCGGGGGGGGGGGGTTGTTGCCAGGATGAAGGCTGAAGGTGGGGAGGCGGGGTGCGGAGGACCGGAGGAGCGCAGGGGCCCTGTGAGTGCTGCAGAGCTGGGCCGGGCCTCCAGGACAGGCCCCCTCTCCCAGGCTGGAAGCCCCCTCACTGAGTGAGGGGCGTGGGGCTTCTAGGGCCTCGTGAGCGCCCCAGCGGGTGTCCCCAACCAGCCAGCCCCTGGGGACCTCGCTGTAGCCGGAGAGGGGCTGCCCGAGGCCTGGAAAGCCAGAGCTGGCTCTCTCCTGAGTCTGGCACCGAGGAGAAGGGGACCCCTGTCCGCTGAGCGCAGCCTGACGCTGGGGCAAATGGCCATGTGGACACGGCTGAAGGCCAGGGTTGTGCTCCAGGGGAGCAGACCGGAGGAGGCAGGGCCCCCCAATCCCGGGGTCTCTGGCAGGTGCCTGCGAGGCCTCCGGCTGGTGCTAGAGGGGAAGCTGTCCCAGGGAAGGGAACGGGCTCATCCACCGCGCTGTGTTCGCGCCTCCCCGCCGGACATGGGCCCAGACTTGGAGCAGATCCAGAGGTGATGCACCAGGAATCTGGGTTTGGATGTGATATCTGGTGTTGACCAAAACTGCAGCGCAATGATCCCCCAAATGCTGGAGACAGGCCCAGCCCACAAGCCACCGGTCTGAGTCCTGGGAGGCCCCACGGAGCCTCGGTGGTGGCCGACCGCTGAGCCACACCCATGCCACTGGGGGGAACAACCCGCAGGGCTGCGGGGGAGCTGCCGGCCTGGCCCTTGCCTCCCACCGTCACCAGAGGGAGCCACGAGCATGCCACTGGGCAGGGCCTGGGGCCCGGGGATCCCCTCCTCCTCCAAGGCTCTTGGGGTCCCACCTGCCTGGCCCTGTGGACCCCCAGCTGGACAGGCGTGGGCCAGCCTCCCTAAGCCCTAGGGCTCCCTGGGGCACCAGCAACATTGGCTGGGAGTTTGTCCTGGACCAGTAGTGGTCCGATGATGAGCGGCCCCCTAGCCGGGGCACCTGCCAGGGCACCAGGGCGCAGGTGCAACCCCACTGCTCCCCCGATGTCAGGGGTGGGCATCCGGTGCTAGGGCTCCGTGTCTCTTGAGGGGCCGTGGCTGTGTTCGACCTGCTTCCTGCGGTGCCCCGGTGCCCACCGCCGAGGGGCCTGGGGCTCCATCCTAGTCGGCCCCTCACTGGTCCTTCCCTTAAGAGACCCTCCCCCCACAGAGAGGCACCCCTCGCATGGACACAGCGGAAACGGGGTTGCTCACAAACAGCATTGTACCCCTCCTTTCAGCGCGGAAGTGCTCATCTGCGGTGGTGATCTTGTCAACAGCCTGCTGAAGCCGGCCTCGGTTTCCCCAGAGTGGGACGGAGAAGTCAGGGCCCCGTGAGACCATCTGAGCGAATGCCTGGAGGCTCTGGGGCCGCATCTGGGGTTCTGACTTGCAGGGGGCAGAGGGGCGGGGCGGGGTCCATCGACGGACCAGGGTGCAGGCCTAATGCCACTTGGAAGTGCCCCCCGGCATCTGTGGGCCCCCCACCGTTACAGTGAGGGCCTCACCCAACGGCAGAAGACTGAGCGGAAGCACGGTGGGAGCAGTGTGGGGGTTCACCAGAGTGCGTTCCTCCCATTCCACCCTTCGCCTCCCGGTCACTTGTCACTCCGGGCGGGACGCCGGTCGGGCCCTGTCCTTCGGTGGCTCCCAGATCCGTGGCCCTCTAGGGGCTTCGGGGGTTTCAATCTGGACTTGCCCCAGCTGGAGAGGAAGCAGGCTCGTGAGTTCCGAGAGCGGCTGGGGAGTGGGGCAGCTGGGAGGTCAGGAGGTGTCCCCCAGAGCCTCTTCTGGGGCCCAGGATGGTGGGAAGGGATTGGGGGTTCTTCCCAAGGGCAGAGGGGTGTTGGGAGCACCTCTAGGCGACAGGCCGTTGTGAACGGACTCTGGTTTTGATCCGTGTCTGCACGATGATTGCCATCGGCGAGGGTCCCCACCTTCACCACCCCTGGGGCCTTGAGAGCCTTTCTCCTCCCACAAGCCAGGTGCCCTCTGGCCTCAAGCCTCTGCACGGGCCAGGACGCCCGCCCGACTGTCCCCGCAAATGCACTCGTGACGCCAGCACCTTTCTCATCCCTCTCTCTGATCTTGTCCCTTCCTCTCATGTAGGCAGGGTTCCAGTGGCCTGAATCCCCGCCCGAGTCAGGTGCTTCATAAACATTTGTGGAATGAATGCCAAGAGTGCTGTGCTCTCTTGGTGGCAAGAGTGGGGAGACCGGGGGGCTGGTGGCCCTCTGGTCGGGGGGGGGGGGTCTATAGGATGGCGAGGAGTCATCAGGACCTGGGGACAGGGTCCCCAAGGCTCCGAGAGGGGCCAGGACCCCCTAGGTGACTCACAGTCCAGGCCTGCCTCTCTCCCTGCCAGGCGTGGTCGGTCGTCAGGCTGGGCCGTGGGGCCGCTGCCTGCCTGCTCTCGGCCTCGAGCCCCGGGGCTCTGGCGGCCTGCCCACACTGACATGCTCCCAGGGAGAGCATAAAAGATCCTCCTTCAGCGGGAACACACATCTGCCTGGGGCCGGCGGCAGCCTGGCACTGCCGACTCTGCCGCCCGCCCAGCTGCTCCCTCGCCCCCAGAGGACAGAGAGCAGCCCTGGCCGCAGGTCTGGCCGCGCTGGAGGCAGGGCGGAAGCGGCCCCCTGGGACGGTGGACCTACCTGGCAGAAGCATGCGAGTCCCCAGGGCTTGAGCAGCCTCCCTCAATCACCCAGGAGGGCCGGCTGGGGCCATGGAAGCATCATGACGGGGGAAGGCTCCCAGGCGGCCAGGGCGCTCCTCTCTCCTCTGTCTCTCCATTACCTGGCTCTCAGGACACCCCCCCCACCTGCTGGTTGAGCTGGGATGAGGACCAGGGGACAGGATCCTGGGCCTGTGCCCCCATGTCACCTAACAGCAGAGAACCCCCCAACCTGACCCTAGCCCCAGACACAGCCTCAGCTGTCTTCCCAGAGCTGGGTGCTGAGCGGCCAGCTGGAGCCAGAGCCTGAGAGGCAGAGAAATGGGGCAGTCGGGTCGGACTCCCATGTGGGCATCTGGTGGGAAAGGCTGAGGGAGTCTGCCCACCCCCCACCCTGCCATGACCCCACCAGACTCACAGGGGACCACAGCCACCCCCCACTGAACTTCAGGGTTGGGGGGGCCACCAGCACCAGCGGGTGGCTCTTCCCTGTTGGCCCCAGTTTTCCTCACATGCAGGAGATGGGAAAGAAGGGGTGACTGCTGGACCTGGAGACTGGCCGCATGGACCCCATTTTGCCCCTCTGCACACAGCACATTCCCACGGGGTCTTTGTCGGGAGACTTCAAATTATAAAGCAAGGGTTCTTTTGGCTTTTAAAACATCCTTTTATTACGGATATTCTCTTATTCCTATAGAAAGGAAAGAAGCTGGCATGGGTGGCCGCACCTCCCCGCGCCAGGCTGAGCCCTCCGGCCCCATGAACCGTAGGCACGGGAAAGGACCCTCGCTCAGGTGGAGCGCAGAGGCTCTGGCCCGGTGGGTGGCTGGGCTCTGTGACCTTGGGCGTGTCCTTCCGCTTCGCGGGCCTCAGTTTCCCTTTCTGGGACGAGGTCTGAGCGGACCTCCGAAGCCTCAGGCCGCGTGACCTTGGGCCGTCCCCGGCTCCGCGGCCTCAGTTTCCCCGGCACGGGGTCTAGACGCGGAGCGCCGGGAGGGGGCTCCGGCAGAGGCCCCGCCCCTGTCCCGCCCCTCCCCGCGGCCCCGGCCCCGCCCCCGCGGCTCCGCCCCGGCCCCGCCTCCCGCCCCTCCCCCCCGGGCTCGGGCCAGCGGCGGCGGCGGCGGCTCCGCTCCGCACTGCCCGGCGCCGCCTCGCCATGGACGCGCGCGGGGGCGGCGGGCGGCCCGGGGAGAGCCCGGGCGCGACCCCCACGCCGGGGCCGCCGCCGCCGCCGCCGCCCGCGCCCCCCCAGCAGCAGCCGCCGCCGCCGCCGCCGCCCGCGCCCCCCCCGGGCCCGGGGCCCGCGCCCCCCCAGCAGCCGCCCCGCACCGAGGCGGCACCCCCGGAGGCGACGGACGAGGGCGGCCCGCGGGCCCGGCTCCGTAGCCGTGACAGCTCGTGCGGCCGCCCGGGCACCCCCGGCGCGGCGAGCACCGCCAAGGGCAGCCCGAACGGCGAGTGCGGGCGCGGCGAGCCGCAGTGCAGCCCCGCGGGGCCTGAGGGCCCCGCGCGGGGGGCCAAGGTGTCGTTCTCATGCCGCGGAGCGGCCGCGGGGCCTGCGCCCGGCGCGGGCGCGGGTCCGGGTCCGGCGGACGAGGCGGGCAGCGAGGAGGCGGGCCCCGCAGGGGAGCCGCGCGGCAGCCAGGCCAGCTTCATGCAGCGCCAGTTCGGCGCGCTCCTGCAGCCGGGCGTCAACAAGTTCTCGCTGCGGATGTTCGGCAGCCAGAAGGCCGTGGAGCGCGAGCAGGAGCGCGTCAAGTCGGCGGGGGCCTGGATCATCCACCCGTACAGCGACTTCAGGTACCGCCACCGGGAGGGGCCGGCCGGCGCGGAAGGGACACCGCCAGCGGACGCGCGCGGGGGCCGTCCTTGGCGCACCTCGGGGAGGGCGGGGCTGCGCGCCCCGTGGGTGACCTCGGGGCCCCTCGGTAACCTCGGGCGCGTCCGGGACCCGCCCCGTAATGGCCTGGACGCGCGAGGCTCCGCCCTTGGAGAGGGACTGGGAAGCGCGCGCAGGCTCCCGCCGTGACCCCGGCGCGCCCCCTCCCACGCACCCTGACATCTCCCTCCCTGCGGGATGGCCGCGCGACACGGGCGGCAGGACCAGGGTCTGAGCGCCGAGGGGCGGAGAGGACGAATAGAGGGGAACGTGGGCGCCGGGGAGGCGGCAGAGCGGAAGGAAGGAGGAAGGAAGGGCGCTCGGGAAGGACGTGTCGGGGAGAGGCTGGCAGAGAAGGGGTTAAGGGAACATGGCCCTCTCCCACCGTCTCCACCTGCACCCCACACTTCAGGGAGGTGCGTTCGGGGTCCCCGGGCCTTGTGTGAGGACAGGGCGCTGAGCGTGCTGGGGTCCCCAAGCTGCCCTCCCTGAGCCGCAGCAGCGGGAGCCACTGGGTGGTGTGCCCATGTGTCGGTGGGTGTGTAGACGTGGATATGGGTTAAGTGGGTTGATGCGTGGACAGGCGCAGAGCAAGGCCCAGCACAGGGTCGCGGGTAAATGTGTTTGTGGCTCTTGTTCTGGGCGCGTGCCCTGTGGCCTGCCAGTGTGAACTGTGCGTATCACTGCAGGCTGTGTGTGTGATCACAAGCATGTGACTGCAGGGGGCGTGGGCCCCAGGGCCATGGGCCGAGTGATCTGGGGGGCAGGCGGGTCCCTAGGGGTGTGTCTGCATGGTAGATGTGCTGGGCAGACACGGGGCGCGTGTGCCCGGGGCGGGTGTACCTCGGTGGGCAGTCGAGCTGAGCTGTGTGCGCTGTGTGTGTGTGCACCTGTGAAGTTGTGTGTAGGTGAAGGAGGTGGTGAGCCTCCAGACGCGGTCTACACGGCCCCCCCCCAGCCTGGCTCTCCGCGCCAGCGCAGCTTCAGCACCACGGACAGCGCCGTCGAGGGCTGGCCCCACCGCCGGCTTCTCTCAAGCCCGGTCCCCCGAGCCTGAGCTCAACTCCCCACCTGTGCACTTGCTCTGGGATGTCCAGAGCTCAGAAGGGGGCTGTGGGACTCACCCTTGGCCCGTCCACAGCTCCCGTGCTCCATGGTTGAGGACCTGGAGGCCCCAGAGGCAACGCTAGTCAGGGCCAGACTGGGATTCCAACTCCCTACCCTCCAGACTCTCCCTGGGAGGTGAAGGCAGCCTTGAGCAGAGGCTTGAGTTTTCAGAGAGAGGCCAGGGGTGAGGGGACCTTGGGGTGGGTGTTCCAACTGGGGTACATCTGGCTGGTCCTGATCTCTGGGCTGGGCGAGCTTGGGTCAGTGTTTCCACTCACGTTCCTGTGACCTGGCCAGCTGGCTGGGAAGCGACATCAGGGACACAGAGGGTGGGGGGGGGTGGCTCCAGACGCAGCCATTGCCCTGGGTCTTCTCCAGCACGTCTGCCTGCAGCAGCTCCCCCGCCCCAGCAGCAGTGGGTAACCCTGGGGCACTGCAGTCTGGAGTGAGGGTGTGCCAGGGAGCTGGGCTTCCTGGTCCCTGTGCCGTTTTGAGCATGCCCACCTGTGGGCATCTGGGCAGGCCCCGGGGTCTGAGCTGAGCAGAGGAACTGTAAGATCGGGTTGAGCTGGCAGGGGGTTGGTGAGTGGGGCTCTGCTTGGGACTGGGAGACACTCAAGTTGAAGGCTTAAGGTATTTCCAAGTCGGGATGCAGTGGGGCTCCACAGACCCCCGTGTGCCCCTTCTAGGCCCTCTGCTCCCTGAGGTCCTCCCGGGCCAGGAGCTGTGGAAGCACCTTCCTCACCTGATTCGGTCCTCATGTCCGCTGTGTAGTGGACGCTGCCGCTCTTCCCGGAGACGAAAAGCCACTCGGCCAGTCAAGGCAAACGGGGGTTCACAACTAGGTGGGCTGGCCCCCGTGTCCGCACTCTGGCCACGTCCCCTCCAGGCCAGGAAACAATGGAAGAAGGCGTTCTGGGGACTCTTGGAGATACTGGGGCAGCCGGGGGTGGGCTGTGGGTCTTTACTCTGTTCCTGTGTGTGTGAGTTTTTGGAAACTGCTCATGGACAGCGGAGGGGCCTTTCCGGGCCTACTTCTCCACCCTTGCCCCCTTTGAAATCCGGGTCGACTCTGCAGACCTCACGCCGTCGGGTGCTTGTGCCCACGGCCTGTACAGGACTGGAAGGGAAGGAGGCGCCCCCGCTGGCCCACAGGTTCGCCGCACAAGGCCGCCATGTCTGCACGTGCCTGAGCCCGGCTTCGGCTCCCTGCGCGCCTGGGAGGCCTTCCCGTGGAGTGGAGGCTGCAGGGGCCTCAAGGCGGGGAGCCTCGTGACAAGTGGGATTGGGTGGGGAGTGCGTCCTGGGAAAGGAGCCCTCGGTGTCCCAGGCCAGGCCCCCCTGTGGCTGGCTTGAGTCCCCTTTGGGCCTCCCTGCCTTGATTTCCCCAAACGTGACAGGCAGTGGTATGAGCAAAAGGGGTGCCTTTCTCTGCTCCGCCGGCCCCTCTCCCCACTTCCCTAGAGTGACCAGCCATTGCCCTGACGTGCCCTCCCCCGCAGTTCTGACCCTTGGTCTCCCAGCCCACCCTCCCTGGGCCCTCTTCCCTGCCCCCTCACCTTCATGCACCCTGTCCTTCGCATCAGAAATGGCCTTTTGCACTTGTGTGGCTCGCTTGCCTCTCAGGCCAAGGCCCCCGTCCCCTCCTGGGGGCTGCAGTATTGGGGGGCTCCCTGAGGGGCGTGCACGGGGCCTGAGCCAAGGCCGGTGGGACAGTGACTCTCACTCCTGGGCCGCTTTGGACCGACCAACCCCTTCTGAGGCTGTGCCTTCACGCGGAAAACCCCACCCACGGGTAGCGCCGGTGCTCCAGCTGCTTGCCTGGGTGGGGGGGACAGAGGGGACCGTCAGCCGCGGAAGCCCCGAGGCCCCTTCTGGGCACGCCGCAGTCCGTGCCTGAGTCGGGGAGGAGGCGCAGCCACGGGGCCCGGTGGAGCCCCCCACAGCCAGCATGTCACCCCATTCCCCACGGCCCTCCCCAACAAAACAATAAGAAACAGTGAATTCCCTTCACCTGGACCAGCATTGGTCCAGGGGCTAAGAGTCCTCATCGCCCCGACAGAGTTTGGGCAAGTGGCTCTCAACCCATCCCTAAGTCTGTAAGTGCCTCTGCGGTCTGATTTGAGTCTCTCCTGCTGCTGGTGTTCGCTTCACTATCCCCCAGTTATCTAGCGCTGGGAGGCCTGGTGTGAGGGGAGGCAGATGAGCTGGTCCCTTTGCGGCCCTTCCGAAGCATTTCGACAAAGCCAGGACCAGTGGATGCTGACCTGCGTCTGTGTCACACCCCCTGGGAGCCGCAGGGGGAATGGGATGGTGGAGGGGCTGGCTTGAAGAAACCGATGGGACAGGAGGCCCCCATCTCCCGCCCCATATGGCCCGGCGGATCCATGGGAGATCAGTGTGGTGTGCTTTCTGCAAATCCCTGCATTAGCTCGTGAGAATAAATCCTGCATTATCCGGGGTGTGGTGGGGGCAGGGGTAGGAGGAGGCTTTCCCTAGCTCTGGACCCAGCATGGAGGCTCGCGGGGTGGCGTAAGGACAGGGGAAAAACTTCCCTAGGGCCCACCTAGTGGGAGGAAGGAAGCTCCATGATCCACTGGAAGGAAAGGGAAGGGGCCAGCTGTGGCTGAAGGCCCACTCCTTTCTCTGGGGGCTTCCTGCAAGAATCTGGAATTTCTGGTCCCTACTTTATTTTTTTTTTTAAGATTTTATTTATTTATTTGACAGAGAAAAACACAGCCAGAGAGGGAACACAAGCAGGGGGAGTGAGAGTGGGAGGAGCTGGCTTCCTGCTGAGCAGGGAGCCCGATGCGGGGCTCCATCCCAGGTCTCCGGGATCATGACCTGAGCCAAAGGTGGTCGCCCAACCAACCGAGCCCCCCAGGCGCCCCGTCGGGTCCCTACTTTAAACACTTCAAGTCTCCAAGCCCCTTGCCTCAGCACCGTGGGGCCTGGGCAGGACCAGGAGTGTGCTCAGGGTGCAGTGGGGCCACGCTGTGCCTCATTTCCCTCAAGAACTGTGCCCCAGAGCCAGCACGGGCACCCCATCTCCCTCTTGCACCCTGCCTTCTACCTCCTTCCTGACCTTTCCACGCCAGCACGGCCTTCCCAGGATGCACAGTTGTCTGTCTTCCCTCTCACTTAAAGCCCCCCAAGGCCTTACAGGGCCTGGTTCCCGCCTGCAGCCATCTCCTCTCACCCCTGCTCTGGCACTGAGCCCCCTGGCTGGCCTCGACAGGGGACAACCCAGTGCGGCCACAGGGCCTTTGCACTTGCTGCTTCCTCTGGCCGCCAAGCAGCGCCTTCTCCACCATCTGCCCGGGCGCCACAGCCTCTGAGAAGCCCTCCTCACCCACTCTGGCTAACGAGTGGCCCTCTGCGGGGTTCTATTCACTTCTCTGTTGACGGGGAATGCCTGTCTCCCCCATTCTGGGCTGGGGTGCCAGGGGAGGGCTGGGTCTGTGTGCTCACCCCTGCCCCACAGCCTGCCTATCTTGGGCTCACCCTGGGATCTGGGCAGCTTCCCTTCCTAATGTTTGACACTCGACTTGGATCTATGACCCTCAAGCGGGGGCTCAGGCCTCTCATCCTTCATCCCCTGCTCGCCCTTAACCACTGGCCTCTGGGCCCTAATCCCCTCAGATTTGCCTGATCTGTAATTCCTGGAGCTTGGATCCTGCAGGGGCAGGGGTGGGGGCGGCCTTCGTTCGCCAGCCCCATCTGGCCCTGCCCCCCCTTGTCCTGGTGGAGGCCGCTGGTCTGGCCCGTGGGGGGGGGGGACGCCTGGGACAGGGCTCCAGGACCCTCTCCCAGCCGCAGGCCCCAGCTGGGGTCAGTGCCGCAGAGCCCTGCGCTGCCTGGGAGACCGTGCGTCGTCCCAGCCCGCCCTTCTCCGCGAGCGGGGCCGCTGCCCTCCCGGTCGCACTGCGGACACAACGCTAGGGATCTGGGTGTTCCCGCACAAGCAGGGACCCCACCGGGGCCTCACTGTGATTTTTCAGGAAAGATTTTAAAATATGAGATTGAATTACAGTCCCTGAAGGCCCCAGGCACCGCCTGGCCACCCCAAGGGGCCCCGGTGGCCCCTGCGCCCCAGTCGAGCTACGGTGGCCCAGTAGGGATGAGGCACTGAGGCTCAGAGGACAGAGATCAGTCCCAGGCCACGCATCCCGGGAGCGAGGTCGGGGTGGGTGCTGGGGCACGGGCTTCCTCCGACCCCCGCCTGGATCCTTTGCCCCCGTCCTCAGGTTCTCGGTAGGTGTGTGGGGCCCTCTTCCCCACGCCCGGAACTTCCAGGGGGCCGTAGGGCTCGAGAGGACAACGGTCAGGGCTCTGAGCCCATGTGGGGGCATCGTGGTCGGAGCAAGAGGGTCACCCTAGTGATGGTGCAGGTGCTGGGCCATTCCGCCCAGAGCGGCCTCAGAGCCCCCTCCGGCCGCCGGCCTCGGCCCCCGCCTCAGGGCCCCCCTCCGGCCGCCCGCCTCGGCCCCCGCCTCAGGGCCCCCCTCCGGCCGCCGGCCTCGGCCCCCGCCTCCTGATGATCCCAGAGGACACCACCCAACCCGGGAAGACCAGCGGTCATTCCCCAGGGCCCAGGGCCAGTGCATGGGGCTCCAGGCCTGCAGGGTTGAACCCTCACCTCAGCCCCAAGCAGGCGGGCAGAGGACGGAGGGCAGGTCCTGGGAGCGCCCCCCTCCCCGGCTGGGTCACCCTGTGGTCTGTGGGTACACAAGTTGCTCCCTACCCCCACCCCAAGAATACAGGGAGAGGGGGGCACCTTGGGGGCCTCCATCGGTGAAGTGTCGGCCTTTGCTCGGGTCCTGAGGTCGAGCCCCGCATCGGGCTCCCTGCCCCGTTTCTCCCGCTGCCTGCCGCTCCCCCTGCTTGTGCTTACGCTGTCTCTGGCAGATAAATAAATAAAATCTTCAAAAAAATGAAAAATAAAAATAGAAGACAGAATCTTTAAAAAAGGAAGAAGAGGAAGAAGAAGAGAGTGTGCGTGACGGAGGACCTCGCACTGCCGCCGTTTAGGTCGTTTCCGCTCTCCCTGGTGATTCCCAGTCGTCCCCCCCGCATTTGTAGGGCCTCTGTGGTTTCTGGTCCCCCACCCTCGTTTCTAGGCCCCCTGGTGGCTTCTAGCCCCTCGCCCAAGGTTTTTAGGTAGTTTCTAGTCCCCCCATGGCTTCTAGGCCGTCTTGTGGTTTCTAGGCTCCCCCTCACACAGAGGTTTCCGGGCCCTCCGGCCCGCTCACTTCCTCTTTCCTGCCTGCTTTGTGCCAGGGTCTGTGCCCGAAGTTGGGAGGGCCGTGGCAGGGGCCGGCTCACAGAGGGCGGGGGCGGGATTAGAAGCCCTCTCCCCACGGAAGCGGTGGAGGCTGCCGACGGAGCAGGGGCAGCAGGCAGGTGGGCCCTCGACCCCTGACCCCATACCCTGTTTGGTTCAGGCAAAGGAAGGTCTTGGATTGTGAGCGGTCACTGCATTTTGCCCTTAGTCTGCACCCCGAGATCATGGCAGTCCTCAGCTCGCTGGGGGTCCTCCTCTGCTTCCCCAGGCTCTCCGTGGGCCCACCGCCCTCCCAGCCCAGCCGGGGTCCCCACACCCACTCAGAGAAGGCTCCCCCCGGGTGTGGGCGGGCCAGGCCCCCGCAGGACCCCCGGAGGCTGCCCGGCTCCTCCCTGAGGGCCCCAGGGCTTGGGGACTGGCCCGAGTGACCCCGCCAGCCTGCTGGCGCCGGGCCGTCAGACGCGGGGTGCCCTCCAGCCTTCGGCTCTCGGAGGCTGAGCTGCCGTGAGCATCTAGGTACAAATTGCTTTTTAATTTTTTTCTCTTCCTCTTGGACAGTTTCCTCGGGATCACTTCCCCGAGGTGGAACGCCCGGGTCACCCCGCGGGCCTGGTGTTGATAGTCCTTCCCTTGCGGTGCTGCCCAGAGAGGAGCCTGCTGCCAGCGACTCCCCAGGCGAGGAACTCACTGTGGCCAAGCCGGGGCTGGATCTTACAGCTTCTCCTTTATTTGTGCCAATCTGGGCCAACCCCCCAGCCCTGGGGACCGCGGTCCGCTCTGCTGTCCACCCAGGGGGAGCCAGGGAGGGGCAGTTGCTGAGGGTCTCAGGGGCCCGGTCCAGGGCACGTGTGATGGAGCCTTCTCTAAACGCATGCGGGCCCCCAGTCATGATGGGGGAGTGGCGCTGGGTCCACGGAAAGCCCGGCACGCACCTGACTGGGGGGTGGGGGGAGACCAGGAGAGAGCTGCAGGGCGGACGGGATCTGGGGGTGGGGGTCGCTCCCTGCCGTGTTAAGTAAGAGCAAAATAAAATGAATGACTCCGCTCAGAATTCAAGACCCTTCTTCACCTGAATCTAGGCATGCATGTGGGTGCAGACCCCAGATCTGGGCTAAGACCCGCCCACCCCGTGGTGTCAGTTTTCCTTCTGTTCTTTTATACTGTTGAGATATACCTACGTGTATGGGATAGAAGTCGGCATTTAATCATTTAAAAATGTACAATTGAGGGCGCCTCGGTGGCTCTGTCGTTAGGCCTCTGCCTTCGGCTCAGGTCACGATCTCAGGATCCCGGGGTCGAGGCCCGCGTGGGGCTCCTTGCCCGGCGGGGAGCCTGCTTCTCCCTCTCCCTCTGCCTCCTGCTCCCCCTACTTGTGCGCTCTCTCTGTCAAATAAATAAAACCTTTAAAGAAATGAACAACTGCGTGGCATTAGGGACAGAGACAGTGTCACAACCATCACCACCGTCCACGCCCGGAACTCTCTCATCCTCCCAAACAAAAACTCTCCCCCACAACCTTCTGCCCCCGGCCCCCGCGAGCCCCCTTCCTGTCCACGGAGCAGCCTGGTCTGGGCGTGTCAGCGCGTGGACCCTCACCCACCCCGTGGGGCCTTCCGTGTCTGGCTCCCTCCCTGCGCGTCGTGGGCTCGGGGTCCGTCCCTGCGGCGGCCCGTGGGGGCGCCTCACACTGTCCGCGGCCGGGGGCCATGTCTGCGTGTGGCCGGCCGTGTGTGTTTCGCAAGCTTCCACCTCTGGCGGTCGTGAGTCGTGCTCCTGGGAACGTGCTACGTGGTTGAGTTCTTGGGGTCCACACCTGGCCGTGGATTGCTGGGTCAGACAGTATTTCTGCCTACATTTTTAAAAAGATTTATTTATCTGAGAGAGAGAGCAAGCATGAGCGGCATGGAGGGCCGAGGGAGAAGCAGGCTGCCCGCTCAGTGGGGCTCGATCCCCAGGACCCCAGGATCCGGACCCGAGCCGAAGCAGACGCTTCACCACCGGAGCCCCCCAGGTCCCCGTGCTCTGAGCAGAGCCCCCTTGCGTAGACAGGCCCTTCTCTGAGAGCGCTTCCCAGGTGACCGCCGAGGCGTGCCTCTGCCGGGAGGGTGCTTGGGAGGCGGGTCAGCCAGTCCTGAGGCTCTCAGGTGAATTTATCACGTTAAAGGCCCTGCCTCTCAGCTCCTCCTGCAGCCCAGGAGTGGGGCTGCCGGTGCGTGGCCTCTTCCTAGCTGCCTCCCGCCCCCGAGGGTCCCCCCCTCTCTGTCCTCATGCGGGAGCCCAGCTGCTCCAGACTGCCTTGGAGTACTCTGGATCCTGCATGCCTTGCCCCACCACGCAGCCCCAGTCCCTGCCCCCCACTACCTGCCACCCCGGGCCCCCCCTTCTCCTCGCTTGTCTCCCCTCTCCGTTCTCATCCGGAGTATTTTTTTGGGTGCCAACCCTGTGTTGAACCCTTGGACTTTTTTGGTCATGGGAAACGTAACAAATTTGGGGGCCATTTCCTGGGCTCGGCCTGATCTCCTGGGAGGTGGGCCAGCTGGAGGGACCAGGGCTGGGGGAGCCCAGCGGGCAGTGGGGTGCTGTCTGGGGGCCGGAGGGCTTCCTGGAGGCGGGGTACACACTAACTGCGACTCAAGGCCAAAGTCTTGGCTTTGCTGGAGAAGGCGAGGTCCGGGCTGTTCCCCAAAGGTGCAGGTGTGAGTGGGGACACGTGACCTGGCAAGGCGGTGAGGGCCTGGCGGCGTGACCAACGGCGCCTTGCCCCCAGGTTCTATTGGGACTTCACCATGTTGCTGTTCATGGTGGGAAACCTCATCATCATACCTGTGGGCATCACCTTCTTCAAGGACGAGACCACGGCGCCGTGGATCGTGTTCAACGTGGTCTCGGACACGTTCTTCCTCATGGACCTGGTGCTGAACTTCCGCACCGGCATCGTGATCGAGGACAACACGGAGATCATCCTGGACCCCGAGAAGATCAAGAAGAAGTACCTGCGCACGTGGTTCGTGGTGGACTTCGTGTCCTCCATCCCCGTGGACTACATCTTCCTCATCGTGGAGAAGGGCATCGACTCGGAGGTCTACAAGACGGCGCGTGCGCTGCGCATCGTGCGCTTCACCAAGATCCTCAGCCTCCTGCGGCTGCTGCGCCTCTCGCGCCTCATCCGCTACATCCACCAGTGGGAGGAGGTGCGAGGGGGTGCGGGGGGGCAGCGCTGCGAGGCGGGGGCGGGGGGGCAGCCCTGGGGTCGCGCGGCGGGTCACGTGCCGCACTCGCGCCCTCCCCCTCCCTTCGCTGCGCCCCGGAAGAGCAGGAACCGTGGCCCCCCTCGGCCCCCCTGTCCCCGAAGTCGGGATCCGCTGAGCGCTGAGAGCCACCTGACCCCCGCCGCCCCTGCCCGGCGAGGTCGCCCCACCAGCCCCACCCTCCTTTCCAGGGCCGCCCCGAGGGCGGAGGCGGGTGGGGACAGGACCTGGGGAAGAGGCGGTGGCCCTGGGAGCGCCGAGCGGGCGGCCGACCCGGGCCAGGCTCTCGCCTGGGGCCTCCGGCTAACCCCAAGGGCGGCGGGGGCGCCTGCGCAGCTGTCGGGGCGCGCGGGTCCCGCCCGGGCGCTGGGTCCTCCTCCGCCCCGGACTCCGAGAAGCGGCGGCGGCCGGGGAGCCCCTGACGCCCGCCCCGCCCCGCCCCGCCCCGCAGATCTTCCACATGACCTACGACCTGGCGAGCGCGGTGATGCGCATCTGTAACCTCATCAGCATGATGCTGCTGCTGTGCCACTGGGACGGCTGCCTGCAGTTCCTGGTGCCCATGCTGCAGGACTTCCCGCGCAACTGCTGGGTCTCCATCAACGGCATGGTGGTGAGCCGGCCGGGCAGCCCCGCCCTCGCGCTGCCGGGCTCCCGCCGCTTGGAGCCTTGCGACCACAGCTCCGGCCCGAGAGGGAGGGCGCTGCGTGATTCCGCGTGTTATTTCCGGACATTTATTTGAGAGGCAGCTTCAGGCTGTCCTGGGCCCGAAGTGGGCGAGCAGGGTCCCGGGCCACAAGAACCAGAGCCACAGAGGGAGGTCCAAGTCCAAGCCCCGGTGGGTTCCCGGCTGAGATGCTGCCTGTTAACAGGGGCGAGTCTGGGGGGCCAGGCTAGGCTTAGAGGTCCGGAGGGCCTGGGGGACGGGTTTGGGGTCAAGGGACTCCTGGGGCCGTGAGTCCCCTTACCCCCGCCCCCCCATGGCCGTGAGCCCCCTCCCCCGTGCCCCCCCCAGCACCGTGAGCCCCCTCCCACCGGCCCCCCCACGGCCTTGCAGAACCACTCCTGGAGCGAGCTCTACTCCTTCGCGCTCTTCAAGGCCATGAGCCACATGCTGTGCATCGGGTACGGGCGGCAGGCCCCGGAGAGCATGACAGATATCTGGCTGACGATGCTCAGCATGATTGTGGGCGCCACCTGCTACGCCATGTTCATCGGGCACGCCACCGCCCTCATCCAGTCTCTGGACTCCTCCCGCCGCCAGTACCAGGAGAAGGTCTGAGGGGAGGGCCCCCTCTGGAGGTCGGTGCCACGCTTAGATCAGGGCCGGCGGGGACCGTGGGGGCTGAGGACCCTCGAGAGGTCCGCGGCGGTGACAAGCAGGTCCTGGCACCGGGAGGGGGGCAGGGAAGTCTGGAGCCTGAAGGGCCGCTGTCCAGGGGGTCTCCGCCCCAGCTTGGGAGGGGTCGCTGGAGGACACACTCGGGGCTGCGCCCTCCGACCTGGCGTCTGGGTGGGGGCGGCCTCCCAGGTGTCCCGCACTGCTACCTCGTGGCCGGTCCTGGCCGGTCCTGGCCGGCACCTGCGAGTGCCCCCGCGCTGGCTAGCAGTGGCCGCCAGGTCAGCCGGGCCACCGGGTCAGCCGGGTCAGCCGGGCCTGCTGCCAGGACGCCCGGCTGTCCGGAAGCCATGGGCCTCACACCCAGACGTGGCCTGGCGCCGCCACCCACCCGGCATCACGGGTTCCGCTGAGCTCAGGGCAGCTGTGTCCGGGCGGGGCCGGGGCGGAAGTGGGGCTGGGGCACCCCTGGGAGCACCATCCTGGGGACAGCAGGGCCTGGCACGCCCGCCCTGCACAGGAGGGGCTGAGCCGGGGGTTTCTGGAAAGATCTTTGGGGAGGGGAGCCTCGGGGATGCGGCCCGGGATCTTGGGGGACCTGGGGCGTCCACTCCAGCCTACTATAAAGGCCTCGAGTCAAGCTGGGCCCCCATTTCTCCGGGGCAGGGTTGCCAGATAAAACCCAGAACTCAGGGAGTAACGCCTCCCAGTGTGAGCTCATCTCAGACGTGGCACCTGACGGCCTGGCCCCTGTGGCCGCTGCCTCTGGCCTGGGCTCAGGCGGGCTCCCCGGAGGCAGCAGCCGCTGACCGCCCCTCCCCCGCTGTGCAGTACAAGCAGGTGGAACAGTACATGTCCTTCCACAAGCTGCCGGCCGACTTCCGCCAGAAGATCCACGACTACTACGAGCACCGTTACCAGGGCAAGATGTTCGACGAGGACAGCATCCTGGGGGAGCTCAACGGGCCTCTGCGGGAGGTGAGGCGAGGACAGCATCCCGGGGGAGCTCAGCGGGCCTCTGCGGGAGGTGAGGCGACCCTCGTCGGGGGCGAGGACAGCATCCCGGGGGAGCTCAGCGGGCCTCTGCGGGAGGTGAGGCGACCCTCGTCGGGGGCGAGGACAGCATCCTGGGGGAGCTCAGCGGGCCTCTGCGGGAGGTGAGGCGAGGACAGCATCCCGGGGGAGCTCAACGGGCCTCTGCGGGAGGTGAGGCGACCCTCGTCGGGGGCGAGGACAGCATCCCGGGGGAGCTCAGCGGGCCTCTGCGGGAGGTGAGGCGACCCTCGTCGGGGGCTGTCCCGACGGCCCCGGAGCGAGGGGCCGGACACACGCACACGCTCTCGCCCTCCGGGAGCCCTCCCTGCTGCGCCCCTGCGATGCCCCCTGGGTGCCCCCGACAGCCTCTGCCCCGTCCCACTCAGCCCGTCTGCGGCCCCTTGCTAGACAGACGGGGATCCGGGGCAGACAGGAGCAAGCGAGCCCAGCCTGATCCTCGGCCCTGGCTGAGTCCGAGCTCTGTCCCTCACAGCCCGTGTGGCTTCGGGTAAGGAGCCCAGGGCAGCTCAGTCCCCCAGGCCAGGGCTTACAATGACGGAGATTGATCGTCGCATTCTAGAGCCTCGAAATCCCAGACCCAGGGGTCACGAGGCCCCACACCCTCCGAGGCTCCGGGACAGGGTCCTTCCCACGTCGCCCAGCTCCTGGTGTCTCTCGGCGTGTGGCTCCCCCACGCCCCCATTGCTGCCTCTGCCGTCATATGGCCTCCTCCCCTGTGTGCCTGTGTCCCCCCTTATGAGGACACGTGTCCCCGGACTCAGGGTCGCCCTCCTCCAGTACGGCCTTGGGTTAACAGATTACACCTGCAAGACCTTACGTCTTCACAGGAACCAGGCTCGGGACTTGAGCACGTGTCCTTGGGGGCACGAGTGAGCCCATGACCCTCACCGGGCAGTAGCTGGGCGCCTGCCGTGAGCCCTGCCCTGTGCCGGCAGGGAGGCGGGCCACGGGACCATCACAGTGACCGCGAGGGGGCAGGAGCAGCTCTGGGAAGGATGGGGCGGCAAGCTGGCTGCTGTCCCCTGTGGCAGGCGGGGCCGGGGCCACGGCTCTGAGGAGGGAGAGCTGAGGCGCGTCCTGAGGACCAGGGTAAGGACGAGGAGGGCCAGTGGGACCAGGCCTGGGCACGGCGGCGGGGCCGGTGAAGGAGTGGGATTTCTTCTGAGGGCGGAGGCCATTGCCTCCCAAAAGACGGCGCTGTGCTTAGTCTCACTGACAATGTTTAATTGTACTGGGTCGCGCATTCATAGAGACCCCGTAGACTATAAAAGGCATATAGCCCAGTAGTTTGTGGGGTTTTAAAGACTCTGTTCACTTTCAGTCCTCTCTACACCCAGGACGGGGCTCGAACAGGCCGGGCGCCCCGTGGTCCCGTAGCTCCTAGTGTGGTCACTCCCACTGTCTCGGCGCACGTCGCCCTCAAGCCTGGAAGGACGCCCGCGGCTGCGAGCCTCCACTCCCCGTTCCCCTCCCCCAGGCCCTCGCAAGCCATATTCGGGGATTATTGAAGCGTCTACACAGTTCCGAGGTCAAATCCACAAAAACGCATATAGTCAGAAAATCTCTGGCTTCTGTCCTGTCCCTCCACCCGATTTCCTCCTGCTGGACCGTCCATGTTCTCTGTTAACGCACAGCGAAGGCGTGCCCCCCCCCCCCGCTCCCTTCACTGGCCCCTTCCCCTGCGGGGCCCTCCAGGCTGCAAGGCCCTAGCACATGGCACGCACCACTGCGGGTTTGGGACAGGGCTGAGGGCCAGGTGTAGGGCCGGGCCTCTGAGAACGACACCGGGAGGGACAGGTGAGAGGTGCATCTGGGGCAGCCATGCGGGATTTTCATGCTCCACGAGTGCTTGCTGTATACAGTAGGTGTGAAATGTGTGCTTGCTGTGCAGAGTGGGCGTACAGTGTTCCCTCTGTACTGTCTGTACACAGCAGGGGCCCCATCTGCTATCTCTACGTAGTAGATACTTAGTACCTGATTGCTCTGCAGGGTGGGAGCTCAGTACCTGGTCTCTAATACATCAGGCGCTGAGGACCTACGCGCTGTTCATAGTAGGCCCCGGTACCTGCTTGCTGTATACAGCAGGTGCACCGTACATGCTTGCTGTGCACACCAGATCTGGGGGCTCACCCACACTTCCCTGTGAAACTTGTGGGGGGGCTTTTCCCACGTAGACGGCTTCGGGATCATCCTGGGGTGTCTGTGGGGCAGGGGTTCGGGCTCACCTGCTGGGGGGCTGGGGCCACCCCCACATGCCTCCTTTGCTGGGGCCGATCTCCAGACTCCCTTCCACTCTGCCCTTTCTACTCGGTGTGGCAAACCCCCACGGAGCGGCCGGGGCCGGACGGTGGTCTCGGTGGGTCGCGTTGGAGCGCTCGTCCACCCTCCTGCTCTTCTTTAACTAGGAGGCGTTCCTGCGACCTTCTCCTTTGTTCTAAATGACCTTGACTGCTCTCAGCAATTCCAAAGGGAGCCTGATAGTACTCGCGCTGGGGTCTGCGTTCCCGTGTACGCACGTGGGGAGAATGGCTGTCTCAGGTCCTCCCGGCGGTGAGGAGCTCTGCCTCAGCCATGGGGCGTGTGCCGGCGTCCCCCCATTCCTATCGGGGTGGCCGCACACTCTCACACAGGCTCGGACATCCCTTGAGGTCCCCCCTTTATGGAAATGCGCTTTACTGATGTGTGCACACTCGGGCGAGCGTGAGACCCTCACGTAACCAGCGCTCGGACTGAACGCAGAAGGTGCCCACCGTCACCCCGATCTGTGCCCCCTCGGAGTCCCTTACCGTGTCTGGGCCTGTACGCTGCTTCTTTGTTTTATTGCTTGCTATGTGGGCTGATTTCTCTGAGGGCTGTCGTTTCCCATGGGCTCTTTTGGGTTTCCCAGATCGCCATATCAAAAAAGTAAGGAGAGTCAGCGTCACTTTTCCCCTCCCAGTCCTGAGGTCTGATGGCTTTCTCGTGCCTTGGGGCACCGGCCGGTACTGCTGAGTTACCGGCGGGAATCAGCTCCTGTCCCCTCTGGCCTCTGCCTTGGCAGTCAAACCTCGGGGTCCGCCCAGGCTCTCAGGCTGCAGTGAGGGAGGCAGGATGGGCCAAGGACTTGTGGCCCGTGTCACCTGTGCTTCCCACCCCCCCAGGAGATTGTCAACTTCAACTGCCGGAAGCTGGTGGCCTCGATGCCCTTGTTCGCCAACGCAGACCCCAACTTCGTCACCGCCATGCTGACCAAACTCAAGTTCGAGGTCTTCCAGCCCGGCGACTACATCATCCGCGAGGGCACCATCGGCAAGAAGATGTACTTCATCCAGCACGGGGTGGTCAGCGTGCTCACCAAGGGCAACAAGGAGATGAAGCTGTCTGACGGCTCCTACTTTGGGGGTGAGCGTCGTGGGGCCTGGCGCTGGGGGCGGAGCCGGGGGGGATCCTGGGCGGTGCTGGTGGGGGCGTGTCCCAGTGGAGCCCAGGAGGCCCGACTGTGCGCAGAGCCTTGGGAGGGCCCCGGGGTGGGCGGGGTGAGCCGGTGCTGCCCGGCGGAGGGCGGAGGGGGCACGGCGTGACTGCTGAGGCGGCTGCCCTCGGACCGCGCAGAGATCTGCCTGCTGACGCGCGGCCGGCGGACGGCCAGTGTGCGAGCAGACACCTACTGCCGCCTCTACTCCCTGAGTGTGGACAACTTCAACGAGGTGCTGGAGGAGTACCCCATGATGCGGCGGGCCTTCGAGACCGTTGCCATCGACCGCCTGGACCGCATTGGTGAGTAAGCCGCTCTTGGCAGGGCGCCTCAGCCCAGGAAGAGGTGGCGGGGCCTGGCGACACAGCCCCCACGGCCCTTCTAGTCCCCAGGCCCAATTCTCTGACCTGCTTTGTCCCGTGGCCAGACGTGGCCCCGGTTTCCCAGGAAGAGGAAGTGTGGCGTGTTCCCAGTTGTGCGGAACCTCGGCTCACTTGGAGGGCGTCTGTCGGGCAGCTGCGTGTGCCCGGAGGCCGGGAGGCGTGGGTGGGGGCCGAGGCTGTCTCGGAGGCCTGCCTCAGGCTCACGTTACAGAGGAGGGGCTGCGGGCGTGGCGGGGCTTCCTTGGGATGCTGAGTGGAGCCCAGGAGGAGTAGCCGTTGCCAGGTAGGAGGGGCGAGGCCTGTTCTGGGAGGGGACACAGCATGTGCCAAGGCCTGGGGTCCAGGGAGCTGGAGAAGCCGAGAGGACGCAGCTTGAGGAGGCAGGCAGGGACCAGGCACACGGGACCTACTTGTTGGGGATGCAAGTTTGGACTGTAAACCAGGAGCAGTAGGGAGCCACGGATGGTGCTAGGCAGGGGGGGACCCGATAGGATTTGCATTGCACTTGCATTGCACGGGGGCGGGCAGGTTACAGGAGGGAGACTGAGGCCTGGCCTCCTGCCAGA
Source organism: Spilogale gracilis (assembly GCA_004023965.1). Taxonomy (NCBI): domain Eukaryota; kingdom Metazoa; phylum Chordata; class Mammalia; order Carnivora; family Mephitidae; genus Spilogale; species Spilogale gracilis. The sequence goes on along the minus strand of PITA01022756.1, from coordinate 2,669 downwards.
GAGGGTTACCTGCCTTGTGTGCACAGCACACGCTTCACGTGCTTGCTATATACTACGGGAGCACAGTACGTGTTTCCTGGATACAGGAAGTGTTCCATGCGTGCTGGCAGTATACAGCAGGTGTCTCGTGCCTGCTTTGCATATGTCGTAGGTGCTCACTGTGCTTACTACACACAAGTCCTGGATTAAGGCTTCATGTATGCAGCAGGCACTCGATGTCTGCTTGCTGTATATACATGGCGGCAGGTCATGCCTGCTCACTGCATACAGCAGGGGCTCGGTTCCGCTTGCTCTACAGAGCACACAGCTACGATCTGGCAGGAGCTCCGTGCACGCTTGCTGTGTACAGGGAGTGCTGGCGCGGATGCAGCAGTTTCCTGACCCCTGGGTGCTAGCCTACAGAACGAGGGCCTGACACTCACACCCCCTCCACGTGCTGGCTCCGTGTAGCCGGTGCTCGGTGCCTACTGTAGACAGAAGATGCTCCGTGCATGTTTAGGATGGCCGACAGGTGAGTGGGATGCCAGCAGGTCCGCGGTACTGCCTGATCTGCAGGAGGCACTCTGTGCACACTGGCCGTACAGAGCAGGTGCTGAAGCTGTATCCAGCAGGTACTCAGGCCCCACAGTGGGATGGACGCCTGCTGGCCGGGTTCCTACCGCACACAGCAGGCGCTGGGTAACATGCTCTGTGCGCGCGCGCGCGCGGCTGCTCGGACGTGGGCTCCCGCGCCCCGCGCTGACGCCCCTGCCCCGCCCCCAGGCAAGAAGAACTCGATCCTGCTGCACAAAGTGCAGCACGACCTCAACTCGGGCGTGTTCAACAACCAGGAGAACGCCATCATCCAGGAGATCGTCAAGTACGACCGCGAGATGGTGCAGCAAGCAGAGCTGGGCCAGCGCGTGGGCCTCTTCCCGCCGCCGCCGCCGCCGCAGGTCACCTCGGCCATCGCCACGCTGCAGCAAGCTGTGGCCATGAGCTTCTGCCCGCAGGTGGCGCGGCCGCTCGTGGGGCCGCTGGCGCTCGGCTCGCCGCGCCTCGTGCGCCGCCTGCCCCCGGGGCCCGCGCCCGCGCCCTCGGCCGCCGCCTCGCCGGGGCCCCCGCCCTCGGCCGCCAGCCCCCCGGGCGCGCCCGCCAGCCCCCGGGCGCCGCGGACCTCGCCCTACGGCGGCGCGCCCCGTTCCCCCGCCGCACCCCGCGCCGGGCCCGCGCTGCCCGCGCGCCGCCTGAGCCGCGCCTCCCGCCCGCTGTCGGCCTCGCAGCCCTCGCTGCCCCACGGCGCGCCCGGCCCGGGCCCGGCGGCCTCGGCGCGCCCGGCCAGCAGCTCCACGCCGCGCTTGGGGCCCGCGCCCGCCCCCCGGGCCGCAGCGCCCAGCCCGGACCGCAGGGACTCGGCCTCACCCGGCGCCGCCGGCGGCCTCGACCCGCTGGACTCCGCGCGCTCGCGCCTCTCCTCCAACTTGTGACCTTTGCCACGCCGCCCCTCGGGCCCGGGGGCCGGGGGCGGGACCGTCACCCACACCAAAGCCATGCCATCGCGCGCTGCCCCGGCCGCTGGCCGCCCGCCCCAGAAGCCATAGAGGAGTTCTAGGTAGTTGTAGTCGGACGGGCGGGCCGGGCCGGCGGGGCAGCCCCCTCCGAGCCCCCGCCGTGCCCATCGCCCCGCGCCCCCCCACATCGTCCTTGCCCTCCCCCGGCGGCGGCCTCGCCTGCGTGCGTGCGTGCGTGGGGGCTCCCTTCACCTCGGTGCCTCAGTTCCCCCAACTGTGAAATGGGGACGGGGCCGGCCCCGTGGCCGGAAGGAGATGGCTGTGGAGGCCTGCCCGCCCCCACCCTCGTAGGGGGCCCGTCAGAGGAGGATTCTGTTTTTTTAAGTGCAATACTTGGCCCGCCGGCTCCCTGCTGCCCCCATCGCGCTCACGCAATAACCGGCCCGGGCCCCGTCCACGCGCGCCCCGTGGTGAGCTCCCCGGAGCGGGCACACCCAGCCCCCTCCAGCGCCCCACGCCCAGGGGCGGGCAGTCCCGACTGCGCGGTGCGTGAGGGGTGAGGCCGGGCCGCCGTCGAGATGAATGTACTGATGAGCCGAGGCAGCAGCGCCCCCACCGCGCTCCACGCCCCTAACCCCCACACCCCCATTCCGCGCAATAAACGACAGCATTGGCGTCCAGCCTGCCAGCCTGATTGCTTGCCGCCGCGTCCCAGGTGGCCAGGCGCTCCCGCGGGTGGCAGCAGAGCTTTATTTACACTTGTTCAGGGCGCGCCGCCAGCGTAGCGCCTGGGCACCGCAGCTGGGGACCAGGGCCGGGCACCGCTGTGTCAGCTGAAGAAGTAGGTGGAGTGCTTCACCTGCTCCAGGTCGAAGGCCCCTGCGGAGCAGAGCGGACTCCGTGGGGCGTGGCCACGGCAGGAACCCCGCCCCGCGCCCACGCAGGCCGTCCCCACTCCCACCTGTCTTGGGCACGGCCTTCAGCGTGTCCTCCAGCTTGCCAATCCACGGGCCCTGGGAGTGCTTGGAGGACCTGAAGCCAAGGGCGGGTGGGGGTGAGGCGGGCGAGGCGGGGAAGGGTGGTGCTGGCCGCAGGGGGCTGGGGGGGCTAGGGTACCTCACCTGGCGCCGGAACAGAATCGCTTCACCAGGAACCTGGACAGGTTGTGCAGGATGGGCT
>PITA01022755.1:0-29729 GCA_004023965.1 Spilogale gracilis | reverse complement strand
TTAATTTTTCATACCCATTGATGATTCTTCCATGATTCCAGGGTGCTTGAGTTTGAATCCCTTTAGATTTAGAGAACATCCTTTCTGTTTCCCAGCAGTTCAGTCAATTACAGCATCCATGTGTAACTCTCCCGTATGCGTTTGCTTGGTGGTGCTCATTCTTGCAATCATACTGTGTGCTGTCATCTCAATTCTTGCATATCCCCCAAAGACTTGTACCTGTGGATGCTACAGCCTCCTCTTCAGACTAATTCAACACCTGAAACTTAGCACTCATACTTGATTTCAACAAAAATATCCACAGTATGATACTTGCCTATAATTTTGAGAAATGTTGGTAAAAAATTGGGACATTCTAGAAAATCACAGGGAAAGGAAATTACACATGTTTCTGCCAACTCAACCCTGCTGTGCCTCAGTTTCTTCATTTATAAAGTGGGAATAATACTAGGGCCTATGTTAGAGGGTTGTTGCAAGGACTAAATAATGATTTCTGGTATTATCCTGGTTCTCTTCTTTCCCCTCTCACCTCTCTGCCTTACCCCCTTTCCTCCAAGATTGCCTTCCTGGGAGCAATGAGTTTTTATTCTTTAGCTCTCCTTTGTAGAAGCTTGGGGGGCAGCCGACAGCCACATCACAAGGAGACTCAGCTCCTCTGAAGAAAACTGTCTCCTTAAGGGGAATTCTGGTCTCATGGTTGGAAGAATAATGTTCTGTCCTTCTATTGCCCCGGGTATCCATCGCCTCCTTACACGAGTCTTTAAGTCTGATGCTGTCAAGATGACTTGCTTGTTCTGGGAGGTAGGCTTCTGGATGGGAAACTCTCCTTACCTCAGACACAGTAGTATGATCTAGGAATGTTACTTTGGGTTATGGATTGGAAGGAAGCCAGATTTTGTTCATTTTTTAAGAAGCACCATAAGCTCATCTCAGATCCCCCTGAACCTGGGACAGATACTTGGCACAAAGTGATCCCTCACTTAATATTGACTAATGAAACAACTCAGCATTTAGACCTACTTATCTTACTTCTTTCTCAAAAGTGGTGAAAAGCTAAGGAACTCTGTTAGAATGGGACTCCTAAGGGGTTTATTTATTCCACAAAAGAGGCAGGGCAGGGAGTAGTGGAGATATGGGCTCTCTTGCCAGAGTGTTGTAGTTCTATATCAGTGTTCTACACATATCTGGGGACTCAGTTTTCTCATCTTTAAAATGGGGATAATTATAATGCCTACCTCATAGGGTTATTCTGAGAATTAAATAAGTTAACACACAGGAGGTGTTTGGGACAGTGCCTGGCACACAGTAAACCCTCTCTAGATGTTAGGTATTATTATTCATTCCACGGACATTTCTAAATTGAATGCCAACCATGGACTGAGACTAGCTACTGGGGTTTATGGAGATGAAGACAGAGTTCTAGGTCACAAAGCATTTAGGGTCTTTTATGGGAGGCTGAGAAGTGGACAGCAATAAGTACCAGGATAAAAGTTCAGCTAAAGCTGTGCACAGTACACTAGGAAAGTACAGAAGGGAATCTGCAGTCAGATAGTGACTCTCTAGAATTAAAAAAAGCAGGTGGCTTTCCCCCTGGTGAATCTCTTAGATTTGCAGAATTGTTCCATATAGCAGATGATGACCTAATAATCACATCCATTTTTCCCCAAGTCCAGTTAGCCCTCCCAAGTAGTGTAAAAGAAAAGAAAACATTATTTCTGAAATATTGACCTTGGAGCTGTCAATAAGGTAAATTTCAGGGTGATGAAGGAAAAAGTAGAGAATCAAACTAAAAGAGCAGTTTATGGAACATTTTTTCCCTCTAAGGGAAATGGTAGAAATTCCTGTCTCAACGTATAAATGTTTTGGTAAAAATCAAAAGGTCACAGAACTATTAAGTGCCTGGAGAGTTGGAGAAAGTGTCTCAGGGAAGACTGTTTGGACCTGGTCTTGAAGGGTGAATTGGAGCATATCAGATGGGAGGGGCCACTCCAGGAAGAGGAGCAAGCATGTACTATGGCCTGGAGTCACGGGAGACCAAAGAGTCTTGAGGCAATTCCAAATAGATAGCTTGGCTGCAGGAGAGGGATTGTGACAGCAATTTAGAAGTAGATTGTTGAAAATATTTCATAAAGGGTCTCAAATGCATCCTTAAAAAGCTCGAAGTGCAATCTGGAATGATGGGAAGTGTTGTCAGAAAGGGAGAGCCTTGATCACCCTTGAAATTTGGTAAGATTCTTCTGGCTGAGGATGGATTGAAATCACAAAATGGGAAGTGGTTGCAATGGTCGGTAAGGCTCTTGAGGTCTAGAGAAGGGCAAGTGCTATGGAGCCTGGTGAATTGTTGGGTCTGATGCTACCAGAGAGTGAACAGCGTGACTCTCTGCTGTTTTAAGACATTGTGGACTTTTATGCCACATCTAAGCTTCTTGGTCCATTAGAGACTTTACCTGCAGCTGGTGAAGTTCCCTTAGAGCAGGGAGGTAGTGCATCTCATTTTTGCAGAGGAAAAACCAGGTACTTTCAGGTAAAGGGACTTGTTCATGGTCACAGAGCCAAGTGGTTGTGGCAGAGCAAAGATGGCAATGAGCATCTGAAGCTGATCCCTCCAGTGCCTTTTGCCACATGTGCATTAATTTCTTCACAGTTCCTTCCTTCCTTCATCATCCCAAAAGATGTGAACCTATGATCCTGAATTTGGACATCCAAACCTTTTCATGTCACTTTGCCTTTCCTCCATGTTCCTTGTCATTCCCAGTCTTCCTTCCTGATCTCCTTTATAAACCTTGGGACATACTTCAGTTTCCAATACTCTTGGTCTTCTGGTCTGTGATCTCAAAGCCCTGCAAATTTCTGACCTAGTGGGACTCATTATATCTTCCCTATGGAGTCCCATCTTCATTTTTTAGGGTCAGGACATACAGCCTGTGTATTCCTTTGATTACTTTTCAAAGTCACTCTCTATGTATCATCCATCCTTCTTTCCATAATTGTCTACTTTTCCAAAAGTCAAGCCCTATAAAAGTATTACATTAATAACTACCTTTAAGAGTAACTAAAGGTGGAAGATTTATAACAGGTATTTATGTCCCATTGCTCCTAAAAGATTTTTTTCCTCTTTTGGGTCTCTGCCTTCATTTTTCATTCCTCTAATATAATCTCAGAAACCAAGTGATAAATTTGCTCCATTATTGTCACTCGGACCCCCTTGGCTTCTTCCCTTCTATTGTTGCACTACTGAGCTGGTTCCTTGGAGCCCCCTTATCTGTGAACAGATCAGCTTTGATGACCCTTAGCATTTGCTCTCAGAAGTGTTGCTGATTTAGTTGTCAAATACCAAAAGGAATGTTAGCTATCATTAAACCCAAAGCTTTATAGATGGGAAAACAAAGAGACCAGGAGAGAAAGTGACCCTCCAAGGACACATGGCATTTGGTTGTTGGGGAAAGCTGTGTCACAGGTCTGGTGCTCCAAGGACACATGGCATTTGTTTGTTGGGGAAAGCTGTGTGACAGGTCTGGGATTTTCCCACTGTTTCACCGTGCCTGCTACTCTGCAAAGAAAATATTAACTTTGTGGCTCGAGGGCAATCACAAGAAGTGGAAGGTATAGTTCCTGACTCCATAGTTTGGCTTGGTGACAAGTTTAAAGTGTGACAAGTGAAAGGACAAGGCCAATTTTCCATTTGTGAGAACCTGGTAGAGGGTCAGTGAATAGACCCAAGTGTGTAGGTTAGATGGGTTCAGAGGAGCTGAACCCAAACTCCAGGATCTGCATGACATGGGTTTGGATCCAGATCTTCAGCTTACCAAATGAGTGAACTTGGCATACCCGCCAAATGTCACTGAGCTTCAAGTTGCTCATAGTGTTGAAGACAAGAAGTATCAGGTATTCTGGGACTTAGTTGGCACTCAATAAATGGCAGCCTGGGAGGCTTCCTTCATGGGGAGGATGGAACAGGTATAGAGGGCTGCATTATATGTAGTCATGAAGGACAGAGGAACACGATCATCAGGTAGGACCAAGGCCTGGAACCAGTGGGGGTTGAGAAGACGTGGGTGTAATGATGGATCAGGTAGGAGCCCGACCTGGTTTAAAAGTAGGATTTAGAATAAGAGTCAGGAAGCATGGCCACAAAGATGGGTACAGGTGGGATTGGGGAAGGATTGGAACCTTCCCCAAGAAGAGTTTGAAATCCAATCTATCAATTCATTTAATGTTTGAATTTGAGGTGCCCAAAAGACAACCTTGTGCCCTGATCCCCCATCTGAGCTTTGTGTCATGCTGGAGTTTAATGCAAGTTTGTTAGGTGTTTTGGGATCAAATATGCATGGAAACTTCCAGGTTAAACATAGCTAAACAAGGTTCTTTACTCAAAAATTCTTTTGAAAAGTTAATATCTATTATAAATTGTCAAGAAAGAAAGAAGAACATTGCATTTCCAGAATTTATTTGATCACAGAACTATTTTTTTTTCCCAAGCTAAACACCAATAAGATCTTGAGTATTTGTCCAGAGAAACAAGGTCGCTGCCTTCTGAATAGCTAGCTCCCCTCCCTCTGGGGCCACGGAAATGCTGGTCTTAACTGTTTGGCCAACTCCTGTTTGACCACAATTGCTCAGTGTGGAAGGAATGTCTGTCCCTCAGGGCTCCTAGAGATTGCACCTGGCCACCCCCCACCTCTCCCCCCACCTCCTGGATTTTCTTAGTTTCTTATTGTATTCATTTTGAGAATTGCTATCAGTACCACATATTGGGTGGCTTTGAGAACAGAAGTCCATTGTCTCGCAGCTGTGCAGGGTGGACATCTGAGATAAAGATGGTGGCAGGGTTAGAGGGGAGGATTTTTTTAGGTCTCCCTCCTTGCCCAGTAGATGGCTATCTTCTCCATGTCTCTGTGCACTATCTTCCCTTTATGCATGTCTCTGTGTCCAAATTTTCCCCTTTTCTAAGGACACCTGTCCTATTGGATAAGGACCTACTCTAGGGACCTTACTTTCAGATTACTTCTGTAAAGACCCTACCACCAAATAAAGTCACACTCTGAGGGACTGGGAGTTAGGGCTTCAATGTGTGAGTTTTGAGGAGAACACACTCCCATCTGTAATACTTATTGACTTTATTCCCCACAGAAGGTCAAAAGGGTGTTCCCAAGTAGAAAAAGGCAAGAAAAGGTATGCGGTAGATTGGTGGTCAGCAGCCTGTGTAAAAGCTATGGGGCTACCAAGTAGAGGTGGTGATGCTCACTCTTCTGCAAATGCATGGTGAGTGCTCCTGCTTTGATGACTTGGTTCTGACATCCCGCATCCCTCGCCACCCTCCTCCACATGCATGCACTCATACACAGGAGGGACTTGATTAATTCACTTTAGCACATTCTAATAAAATACATGGCACATGGCCTTTCCACTCTTAACATTCAATTTACTTTTTCAGGAGCTATTTTCATAGTGATTACAGGTTCAAGAGATAATTTCTGCCTTTATCGATCAGCACACGATCTGTGCACAAAGCACTTTGACATTTGTCATGCCATTTCTGCTCCTTCTGAGAATTTGAGGAATGAAGCAGAGTAGGGATTGTGGTTCCATGTTATTGCTGGGAACACTGAGTTTCAGGGAAGTAAAATATCCTCCCTTAGTGATCGACCCAGGATGCTCAGGCATCTGTTTATGGCCATCCCATCCATGGCACCATATTGCTTTCTGTGAAGTATAGCCTTCCATTGTTCTATATTCTGAAGCATCTGCCTTTTTATAATTTTCATCCTTCTGTCTTCTCTCTCTCCCTCTGCCTACTGCCACCATGTCCCACAAAACACGCTCCTCCTTCCACCTCAAAGCTTACAGCACAATCCATTGGGAGCCATTCTAGTGCTCTTCCATTCCTCATTCTCTATGGGACTGGGTTTTAGGCAGGTCTAAAGCCTGGACATGTGGGGGGTGGTGGAGTCCCTAGGAGACTGGTCTCAGTAACAGGCAGAGGTTCTCATTGGTTTTCTGTACCTGGGGAGACAAGGGGTAGCTAAGTTTCTAGGAAAGTTGGGGGTTTTCCAAAATAGATATGGGATGGGGGATGGGAGGGCTCTCATCTCAATCAGCAATCCTGCCATCTGCAGATCCCATGTTGGGATCTGGAATCCCAAGGAGGGAGTTTGGCTCTTCAAGATGGAGACCCCTGCTGAGAAAATTGCCCTGTCTAGTGTTTGTAAGGAAGTTCTTGTTCCCTATACTTAAATGAATGCGGATCCCCCGCCTCTGTCTGTTGGTATCTTTCTGATAACCCATCTTCAGTCAATTGGTCCCCTCCAATGCCTTCTCTTCATCTCCACTCTTACGATGTTGGTCCCGACTCCATCTTTGTGCCTCCATCAGACTTGCCTTGCTCTGGTGCGTGTGGTCTCTGCCTTCTTTTTTGTTCTCCCGCGGCCATTTCAGTTCAGGTGAATAAACGCATCCTATCCATTGTCCCAGCTCCTCTCTGCTCCAGCCACGCTAAACCCACCCAGCCATGGACTGATACATGCTTTCTCTTGCCTCTAGCACTCGTGTGCGCCATTTCTTCTGCCCAGAACATTCTTCACTGCTCATCTCTTCCCCCTCGTGCGTCATCTTTCTGGTTAACTGCTACCTGTCCATCCGAATCCACCCTAAATATCCTGTCTGGGCATCTGGGCTGACACTGTTCAGACTGGGTGAGTTGCTTTTCCTGAGGGAACACACCATCTCCCAGCATTTAATAGCCTCTCTATGTGACTGTCTCGCTCTCTCAGGAAAGGGGCTTGACGGCTCTGCCTTATGTGTCCTTAGCCTGGCAGAGTGTAGGAATTCTGTCCACATTTCCAGAACCACTGTCCTCTCTGTCGTGTTTTCTGCTGAGCGCCGGGTGTTTCTGACCTTAAAAATGCTCACTGCTGGAAAAATTACCCTGAAACACAATGGACCAGATCATTTCTCTTCTTAAAAGCATGCATTACTGGCACCACGGAGACCAGTGCAGCTTGAGAAATGCCCCCAACATGACAGGCTGGATGAACCGGTTCCTCCTCCCTGTGCCCAGAGTACTTTAGGCAGCCTCCCCTCAACCCTGCTTTTACCCCACCAGCCTCAATTTTCTGTTTTGTATTCTTTCTCTGACCAGACTCTAAATTATCCCTCAGTTTCTCTTGCTTGGCATGGAGCCTAGAACCAAGTAGGTACCAAGGAGTTCACATGATTAAATTTCCAAAGAGCCAAATAGAGAGGAAGGAGAAAAAAATAGATGTCTTATTGTGGACTGAATGTTTGTGTCCCCCATCACTCATATCTTTAAACTCTATCCCAAGTAATCGTATTAAGATGTGGGGACTTGGGAGGTTCTTAAGATTAGATGAAGTCAAGAATCCTGGGGGTGAAATGTACAGTATGGGGACTATCGTTACTCATACACTATACCGAATACATAAAGTTGCAAAAGAGGGTAGATCTTAAGTGTTCTCACCACACACATTTGCAAGGTAGCTAGGTGAGGTGTTGGATGTGTTAGCTAACCTTTCTCTGATGATCGTTTTGCAATATACGCACATATCAAATCATTGTGCTGTATACTTTACAGTTGAACACCTTTACATGTCAATTGTATCTCAGGAAAGCTGAAAAAAATGAAAAGAAAATAGTCTCTTTTGAGGGTAGCTTTAGAATTTGAGAAATTAATTTTTAAAAAATGGAAGGGACGCTATGAGAGTTATGGTAAAAAAAAGTGAAAAGTACATGAAAATGACAGCGTCTCAACACCTAAGTTTAAATTCTGAATCTGACATTCTGTGAGCTTGGGTAAATCACACCTTCTATCTGAGACTCAGTCTCCAGATGTTAAGTGAGACTGAGGATTATTAATTAATTAATAATTATAAAAAGATATCCTGAATGTTTACTATGTGCAAGGAACTGTGTTAATTACTGGAAGAAGAGGGAATGCATTAATAAATCTTGAGTACCCTGAATATTTTCTTCCAGATTTTAGATTCTGTGATTCTATGAACTCTCTGGGTTAACACTGCAGTGGAATTATGTAGCTTTTAGGAACTACAGTCAGTAACTAATTTTATAGCTGACACAGTCATTATTTGCCACTAAAAAAAAATGTTTCCAACTTCTGGGATACAGTCAGGTTCTCCTATGGAAATATACATGAAGTTGCTAAGAAATTATACTCTTAGTGACCCTTTGAGCTCTGCTTAGGCATAGAATTGAGGGAATAGAGAGGCTCTTTGATATAGGTATAGAGAAGGCTTGCTGTGAGTGTATTTGGTACTCTTCATATTCTGAAGGTTTTGGTGAGCCACTGAGAGTCTCTGGTTGGGAACATGACTAGAAGCTCTGCTTTATAGCATTTCATTTGATGACTTATGCAAGCACTTCCAAGGCAAGAACCTGGCAAATATGCTAATAGCCTCACACCGAGAAAGAGTAAAAAAGGAACACAGGGTTCATTAGCCATAATAAAACCATGAAGAGACCCAACTTTGTGTTTCCTTTGTTGAGGTTGGTGGATCCAGGGAAGGCAACTCTGCTGAGGCGTCCCTGGATCTGAGCTTTTGCACTCGTAGAGGCTAAGTCTTCCCATTCTTTATTGGGCTTGAGATTCCAAAGAGAAGGACCACACCACTAATCAGACTTTCAGGATAAATGAAATTCACCTTCCACTTTAGGTTCAGACTCAGATGCTATGAATCGAGCCCCTCCTAGGTGCTTGGGCCAGGCCTGACCACACTGTGTCATCCTTCCTTTCTCTAGGCCTTGCTCTCTTCTGTGTCAATAGAGGGTTTGGACTCCAGCTCTGACAGTCCGTATTTCCCTATGGGAAGTGGGACTCAGGGTCCCTTAAAGACAGCTGGCAGCCCCCAAACCCTGGAGAAAGACAGTCCTAAGTGAAGCAGCATAATCATCTTGGCTTTAGCTTCAACTTTCTGAGGAACTTTTGGAAAAAATCACCTCCTCTTTCCAGGCCTCAGTTTCTATATGGTAAAGTAGGGAGTTTGGAAGATAATTTCTTGAAATACCATGCCCCAGTATAATTTTCAGTGGTTTGGAGGCTAGAATACCTTCCATGCTGCCTGAGAGAAATAGCAAACCTCCAGTTGGATAAAAGGAACAGTGGCTATTGCAACCCATCTTCAAACCAGTAGAAAGTCTTTCCTCTTTTCTGTGCAGGACTTATGTTTGCTCACTGAAAAGCAAGTGGAGAAAACAAAGACCAGAATAAGCAAGAATGCAGAAGGGACTGGAGACACTAAATCCACAGTCCAATAACAATCTGCCGCTGAAAATAGGAGAGCCGTTCCCAAGACAAAAATCAGCAGAAAATCTTGACAATCAGATAATCTGTCGCTATGACAATTGAGTTTCAAGTCTCCTAATTGAGCACAGCTCTCCGTGGGAGTGGGTGACACACAGCAGCAGCATGAACAGCAATCACCCTGCTTTCTGTGCTCCGGGAAGTATTTTGAGCCCGTCAACAAACTATCCATCTGCTCTGCCTTCTTCTGTCCTGAAAAGTGCTTCTGCAAGAAAGCCCAGGGCTGAAGGCCAGGAGAGATGTGCGCTCAAAGCTTCCAGATTCCTCTGCACTTAGATGAGGGTCAGTGATTTCTAAAAAGAGCTTTTTATTCTTCCTGGGAGTAGCCCTAGGAAAGAAAGCAAATGCTTCTTGAAGCTTGCAGAGGTGTACCTGTAAATGTTCTGCTGAATTAAGCTACTTGTCCACCTTTCCCTAATTGCTCTGGGTGGGAAGGAGGCCTGTCATTCTCCCAGAGCTCTCTGAGGTGTTCATGCAGATGCAAGACATTTGGAATTTCCATAGACGCATGGATTGTCACAGGAAGAATGAAGCCACTTACTGAGAGGGTTATGAGCCTTCCCTAACTTTCCCTTGGCCATTGACTCCATTCATTCACGAATGTTCTATTAGAAGCTTATTATAGATGAGAAATACTACCCTCCCTCAGCTCACTCCCCATCCCTTTTAGAATTTCCCGAAGAGCAGTTATTTTGTCAGTTTTGTTCATGGCTGAATATCAAGCACCTATAAAAATACCTGGCCCAGGGTAGACTTCTATACATTTCTAGAATGACCAGGACAAAGGGCTAAAGGTATTATGGTAAAGAGAGGATTTATGCCTCTCTTGAGGGTCCTGCTATGTAGTAGTGAGGGAGTCAGAGTATGGGCAGACATCTCTTGCAATGTAGGTAAGTTATAAAATGGAGGTATATGTGTGGGAGAGGTGAAGATTCTGGTCTTCCCTGGGAGTTCTAGGTTTTCTGCAAGTGCCATGTTCAATTCTGGGGATGATTCATCAGGAGCAGCCTGGACAATCCAGAGTAGGGAGTGCTCTGTCTCTGCAGGATCCTGGGGAGTATTATATGGTTGAAGACAGAAGGGAAAACTCTGGTGGAAGTGAGAACCACCTCAAACCTGCCCAGTTGTCAGGTAGAGGAGGGTATAAGTTCTGTCCTGTGGCTCTAGTACATAGAAACTGGGGCAATCCTTGAAAGCATCAAGAAAGTACATTTCCTTTCAATGTAAGTGAGAACTTTCTAGCAATCAGATGTTCAAGATATCAAGTTACTTTTCTGGATGTTCAAGCAACAGCTGGATACGGGCTAGCAGGGATTCATGCACTCGGGAAGATGGGGCCTGATTTCTTTCTTTCTTTTATTATTTATTTTATTTTTTTTTAAAGAGGAAGAGTGTGAGAGAGCAAGCATGAATGCAAGTCGGGGTAGAGAGGGAAAAAGAGAATCTCAAGCAGGTTCCATGCCCAGCATGGAGGCAGATATGGAGCTTGATCTCATGACCCTAAGATCATGACCTGAGCCGATATCAAGAATTGGAGGCTTAACTGACTGAGTCACCCAGGAGTCTCCTCCTTTTTTTAAAAATAAGATTTCACTGGAGCCAAAGATTCTCCTGACTTCTTTTGTTTTTATTTACTGCACCAGATGTCTGTGTGTTTCCTTCTAAATCCTATGACCCATCATGAGACTAACATTAAACAAGACCATGCTAACATTGTTTTGCATTGGTTTATAGAATATTAGAACTGGAAGAGACCTTTCACATAACCTCTAAAAGTGATTCTTAACCTTTTGGATGTCTTTGACCTATTAAAAAATTTCATGGAAGCTGTTTGCCAGGAAAAGGCACACCTATCCTCACAAGAAATGTGTATAAGGAGATTCAGAGGGTTTGCATCTATCACAAAGCCCATTGAAGAGCCTTCAACAGTCTAGGAACTCCACACTAAGATTTCCTGGCTTAGTCTCACCCAAATTTTGCAGATGGAAAATGGAGGCCGGTAGGCATCTAGGGGGAGGTAAGTCCACAGAATCTGGAGCCAGAAGGTCTTTATCCAAGTCCGTGAACTGCCTTTCCTAGATGTGCTCTTGGATGCATTGGAATACTGGAGAATAGTAGTAGTTTTATACTGTGGACCTACACAGTTTACACAATGCCTTTTCAGATCTTCCTGAAATACACACAGGAGATGACAAGCAAGATGATAGAACAAGCAAGATGTAGAAACTAGATGGATGAGAAGTTGGATGAGGGTAGAAGGTAGAAGCAACTTAGATAGAACAGAAACACAGCTGTCAGGTTCCACCTGGATCGGAACCCCCGGTTGAGGGACAGTCTGGGGCAGCATGGCAAAGCCATGCCCTGAAAGCACCCAACCGGTACACACAACTCTTCCTGGACTTCTAGACTTCCACCTCACATTACTGTGGGACAGTTCATACCTATGGTGAGGAAATGAAGCCATGTGTCGTCAGGAGGAGTGAGTAGTATGAGTGCAGTTCTGATGAGGTCAGAATCCTGATACCAGCAATTGTCAGTGGAAGGGAGAACCAGAGGTTTTGTAACACCAAAAGGCTACCTCTGCTTCCTTGGTTAGGCCTAGGAAGAGAGACGAGAGTGGAGAAGATTCTTCTGAACTATGGTTTCTTAATCTCTGCATCACTGCAGTGGCTATAGGAGTGGAGAACTGCCTGGAGAGGGGGCTGGGAGTTAATAGAAGAGCACATTTAAATACTGTGGATTAAGACCTTAATTTCTTTGGATAATGCAGATAATCGCAATTGCATTGCTTCTGATTGTATGGTCGTATTGAAATGTTAAAGAAGGTTATCTGGGGTATTTGTTGCTTGGGAAGCTTTAGGCAAGAGAAGGGGACAGAACACAGTTCTGCTTTGTCTTTAAAGTTGGGTGGCTAGGCATTGGCCAAGCAGGTGTTCAGAATACCAGAAAAGTATCTGGTATTCTCCCTACTTTTCACGTAAATCACAGTTGAGCTTCTAGAGAAATATTTTGTCATTCTTTCTCTGCATACTTTCTGGTATAGCATGGAGAGTTTGAGATCTCATTTTGAAAAAGACTGATCAGGTTTCCAATTTCTGACTCTCATTAGTGGAGCAACTGGTGTGATGTATTTAATTTCCTTAAATCACAGTTTCCTCCCTATAAAAAAAATCTCTGCTTCAAAGAGAAATACCCTTCCCTGCCCAACCCTCCTCTCTTCATATAATAGGCTAACCCTCAGACAAGGGGGCTTGCTCAGCAGTTTCCCTTCCTCTCCCTGCTTTGTTGTTTTGTTACTTCTTCTTCTTTTTTTTTTTTTTTTTTAAAGATTTTATTTATTTGACAGAGAGAAACACAGCCAGAGAGGGAACACAAGCAGGGGGAGTGAGAGAGGGAGAAGCAGGCTTCCCGCCGAGCAGGGAGCCCGATGTGGGGCTCGATCCCGGGTCTCCGGGATCATGACCTGAGCCGAAGGCAGTCGCTTAACCAACTGGGCCACCCAGGCGCCCCTGTTTTGTTACTTCTTTTGTTCTTTTTTCTTTAATGCAAAATCTGCTATATATCAGGATTTGTCTTAAACCTGTAGCCTTTTCTAGGAGGTTAATTCACATGTTTTATAATACTGTTATGGTTCTCAGCGCACAGCATCAAGACTCCTTTGCTAGTAATCTCTTAGAATTGTATTCCTAAATTTCTCTAGAAGGTACTCCCACTAGAACACTCCTTCCTCAGCTTCAGGGCTTCTCACAGTTCCTGGAGACAGGTCATGACCTTGGCCTGTCAGGGCCCTGGGATCCATTTCTCATCAAAAGATGAGCTACTTGGTGGCGGATTCCACTCTGGTACTCAAGTTACTTCTTTTTCTGTCCCTCGTTCATCTCTCTCTAGCATGTCACTCTGCCTCTCTTCTGTCCACCATCTCCCTACCCAAGCTCCTCTAATAAATCACAGATTTGCGTCAGCCCCAAATTGGCTAAAGAGAGAGAGAAGGAAAAGCCAAAGATTTTTTTTAATGTTTTATTTTATTTTTTCAGTGTTCCAAGATTCATTGTTTATGCCCCACACCCAGTGCTCCATGCAACCCGTGCCCTCCTTAATACCCCCAACAGGCTCACCCATCCCCCCATCCCCCTCCCTTCCCAAACCTTCAGTTTGTTCCTTAGAGTTCATAATCTCTCATGCTTTGAAAAGACCAAACACTTATCAGGTTGGGGGCCTTTGATTCCTGGTATGGTCACGGGTGGCTTTAGAGATAAGGTGACCTGCTCTGCCATTGTACAGTCTTCTACCTTGTTTCTCCCCAAATGCTATCACTGCCTTGAATGAACTTGAGTTTTGCCTGAAGCAAAGTCCTTCTTTGTTCTGCCCCTTCTTTGTTCTGCCCCCTTAAGTTTATAGACTTAAACAACCTATAAGTCTACAATAAGTACACTTATTGTCTCTTAAGTGTACAATAGAGAAACCTGACTTAGATATGAAGATACTCTAATATTTAATGCACTGTTAAGACCAGTCATAATTGTAGTTTCTGATATAGGAAAGACGTTAGGGTTTGGAGATGATGGCCAAGAAAGAATTCTTGAAATGTCTTTGGTGCAAAAAGGTGATTTTATTAAAGCATGGGGACAGGACCTGTGGGCAGGATGAGCTGTAGTGGGGTCATAAGGAATGGCCCATTATATACTTTCAAGTTGGGGGCGGTTAAGGATAGCATAATTCTCTAAGGAATTTTGGAACCAAGGTTTCCAGGACTTTGAGGGGGCTAGTAATTGCTGGGAAAAGGTCATTTGTTATCATCTAAGAAGACCTTAGTCATGAAACCCTTCAGATGTATGTCGGTGGGCCATATTCTTGGGGGGTTTAGAGATAAAGGAAATTTCCAAAGGAATTTTTATATGTTAAAGTAGACTTACAGGATCTTGGTTGGGGGGTGGGCGGTGGTCAGACTAGGATTGCCTTTGGCCCTTAACAAAGTATTAACATCAAGGCAGTTGAGTCCCTAGAGGAATATCACTCTGCCTGTGTCAAGGACTTGTCAATGGACTGTAGGTAGTAAGGAAATTTAGTAACTTTTCTTCTGCCTTGGTTTCCCACATCAGTTTCCAAGCCTTCACTTCTGTATTCTCATTCCCCCAAAACTAAAGAATAAAAATGTATGAATAAGATCTTGGTTGACATTGGGTCAGTTTGTGGCAATGGAAGTTTATTTTTCTTTGCAGGAAGAGTAGAGAAAGCTTGGACCCTCTCCTAAAAAAAAAAAAAAAAAATCCCCTATTCTGCTGTGGTTTTTACTGCACGGTGGTTATTTTGGTGGCAGTGTGGTCCTCTCACATTGAATTTTTATGCGATTTAGTATATGTTGACTTAAACATTATAATCAGATGTGTTCATTCATCTGATTATTTCAGTAGAAACAACCTATAAATACTTCCATGCTGGCACTATCCAGAGAAGAGTAGGGAGATGACCGGCTGCACCCACACATTCGCTGGTAGTTGTATGTCAGGAAGAGGTTGAGCGGGCTGGGATTTTGCTGACAGTAGGATCCTGCATAGTGCCTGGCTGCAGACCAGCACTGAGGGTGGGCGAGAGGGACGCCGAGCAGCAGAGGCAGGAACGTGTGGGCATGACGAGGAGTCTGGAGCAGACGGGCCATAAAGGTCTGTGTCTGTGCACAGGCAAGATTTTCTGCTCCAGAATTCTGAAAGAGCCTGGAGACACCTTTCCCCCAAACAGGTGTGGGGCTTGGTCTATGGTAATGGGCTGCTTAAAGGGAAAGGATTGTTGGCCTCACAGACTCCACAACTACTGAGAAAAATCCTGGCAGTACCAACAATGAGTCCATATTGTCCTTCCTCCATAAATATAATTGGAAAACTGAGAATCACCAGATTTGAGCCAAACTTAATAGCATGAAAAAGAACCTAAGTGAGCGACAGAGCAAATTCAAGGTGTGTAAGACACGTCAAAAAAACCCTTATTTATTATCTTTAAATTTGAGACCATATTGTGCTAATATAATGCAAAAAGGCCAGTGTAAAAAAATGAGCCCTGAAAAATAATCAGACATAGGAAATCAAAAAACAGTATGCCAAAATCAAAATGTCAGTGGGTGGCCTGAATAAGGACATAGAGATGATTAACTGATCACAAAGATAAAGGCTAAGGTGGAGGATAAATAGTGGTGGAAAACAGGAGGAGCAAATGAAGAAATGTGAAGGATAGATCCAAGGGTTCAACATCTATCTAAATGCACGTCTGGAAAGAGAAGACAAAAATAGTAAAGGAAATGAAGTCATTCGGGAAAAAGGAAAAAAAAAAAAGAAAGATCATTTTCTGAGTTGAGCAGTTCAATCTTCACATGGAAAGGTACATCGAAGGCTGAACCAGATTAATTGAAAAGGAGAGATCCTGGATTAATGAAAAATATATATTTCAGAAATCCCAGGATAGAGAGAAAATCGTATAGGCTCCAAGAGAGAAAAATACATGCCATCTACAAAGAAACAAACATTATACCAACATAGACTGTTTTCATCAGCAGCTTCGGGGGAATAGATATAGAGAGAAATTCTGAGAAAAAATGGACTGAATCTAAAATTCTATATCCAGATGAACCATCAGTCAAGTTAAAGCCAAAATACATGATTTCAGAGTTTACCTTTCACATAACCTATATGAAAAAAAATTACTTTAGGAGCTATTTTAGAAGCATAGAAAAGAAATCCACAAAGGAAGATGATAGAGTACAAAAAAGTGGCATTATTCCATTGCCTGAGTGAATGAAAAAAGCTACAAAGAAATGAAGAGAGGTTTCATTAGACTTTGTGCTTGGAATTCTCTTTTGTATGACACAGAAATTTTTTTCCTTTATGGATCCAGTTATATCACTTGGTCCTCTCTATCTTTGAATCAACCTGTAGGCTCAGTTTGGAAGACTTACAGAATTTACAGATGAGGGTTTCAATATTAGAACCTTGAGAGAACATAAATAATCCTTAACCAGTATTTGAGCAAGGAGTAAAGTAATTGAGCAAGGAGTCCATCAATGGCCCCTAATGTCTTATGTCAGAAAACCAAACCCAAGCCAGAGTCAAGGCACTGGAGTCAGAAAGTGGAACCCAAGGACAGCCAATCACAAATAGAACTAGGATTTCCCGAATAAGGTAACCAAGTAAGCTGTGGCCAATCAAATACTTTCCTTGCTTCACTTCTATGTCTTCTCCGTGGAACCCTCTTCCCTAGCTCTCCAGTGGGTGGGGTGTACTTCAACACTCTTGGCTTGGTGCTGCCCCATTCTGATGGAGAGTTGCACAGAGAAACGCTTCAAAATTTTAATGTGCCTCGGTTTACATTTTGACACTCGAAGAAGCAAGAGGAAGAAGTGGGAGATGTTGAAGTTTGTAGAAACATAATGTCTTTGTTGTTTATATCCCAATATGATATTGGAAAATCCAAAGTTTCTATCTAAAACAGACAAAGCAAGGAAGAGGGGTTTAATTACATTATTTAACATCACAGGAAGAATTTTAAAACAAGTTGTTAGTGATGGCTACCCATGGGGAGTGGTACTGGGGGTTCAGAAAATGGGGTCAATTTACTTTTCATAGTCCTCTGATAACATAAAATTTATTTTGATAGAAAACAATTTTTCCTTTTTTTTTTTTTTTTGTAAATTCTCAGACCATTGAGATCTGCTAAATCCCAAGGTTTAAATTTCCCTGGGCACATCATCACTTCAAATCAAAGTGATTTACATGACTCTCCCATAGGCGTACCCCTCAGAAACCAACCTCTGTTTTTATTTTTTATTTTCTTGTTTTGTGGAGTTTTTCACTCAATGAAGAGAAACCTTGCTTGTTAGTCTTCACCCTAGAATTATTTACCTTCCACATGGATACATGTGGATATTGTACAAACAAGGCTTTTTGAAATCAAATGCTTTTATTTCTCATAGCTAAAATTTAAGATGAAAGATTGGCTATAGAATTTCTAATATTGGGATAAAAATAATTGCAAAGCAGCCCCACGTAAGTAAGGAGATTATTATGAACGTGGCAGGTGCTGGGAAAACAGCCGTGCATCACGGTCAACTCTTACTGAATTCCCATCGATTCTGCTGACTTTGGACATCCTTCAGGAAAGAGGCTCACCCCCAGGTTTTCTAGGCCCTCTCACACAGGCAAGATCACTCATTTTTTAAAAAGTGCCTCATTTATTCAGGATGCCAGGGGGGGAAAAAAGAGGAATTAGCAAAACTAA
The DNA here is from genome assembly GCA_004023965.1 of Spilogale gracilis. Lineage (NCBI taxonomy): Eukaryota > Metazoa > Chordata > Mammalia > Carnivora > Mephitidae > Spilogale > Spilogale gracilis. The sequence goes on along the minus strand of PITA01022755.1, from coordinate 12,133 downwards.
TGAGTTATCTGTGTTCTTTGCATAAGACTGGAAGATTAATCTTTGTTAACTGCTCGTTTAATGTTACAGTTAATAATTAGTTACCTTGTCGCCCTGGACCATCCATCATTTTATTGAATTTGTGGAGTTTCTGTTTTGCATGGTTTTTTCCCATCACCTCTGAAGGTGGTTGCTTCTGGGACAAAAAAGGCTTCCCTGGATGGTTATTGAAGGGACTGTTGATGTTTGAGGAGTCAATTCACACACACAATGTTTTTGTTCCTTCTGGCTTCAGCGAAGGCCTCTGTGAGTTACAAGAAGAAAAGTGGAGTGACAAGTGTGTGAGTTTGGAAATCAGACATGCGCCCCGCACTTGCCGGCTGCCACTGTGTCATGTATCCAGTGACTAACTTCTCTGGCCCTCGGTTTCCTCCTGTGTCAAAAGAGGCGATTGTAGTCAAAGTCCTTGAAAAACAGCTCCAGTGTTCACACTTTGTAACTGTATATGATAAACCGGGAATAAAGGTTCTTTTTGGAAGCATCTTCCTTTCTTTTGGCCAAAAAAAAAAAAAAAAAAAAAAGAAAGAAAGAAACTTTCCGGGAGCTTCCTTAACAATATTCAGTGGACTATTAGTTCTAATGTCTACAGTATCTCCAATCTCAACTAAACATGCCCTTTTTCATTATCAAAAGTAACTATAGAAACCGCATCCTCACATCAATAGCATCTATTGTAAGAAGCCTTGAACATCTTTAGGGCTTCGGAGATGCCGACAAGAGAGAGGGAATAAACAATGGCTTTTGCTGTAACTGTCTTCACCTTTGGCAGTCTGGCCATAGTGTCTGTGTCATTTCAAAGTACCAAGGGTTCCTGCAGTTTCTTCCACATAGATTAGGGATTCAGTTCAGGGAATAGCATTCTGGAAACTAGAGGATACCTTGGCCATGTTGATGGCTTTAATATCATGCAGAATCGGGTAAGGGATAGAAACTTTCTTCTTCAGTGTGGTCCTTGAAAGTAAAGGCAAAGCGAAACAAAGAGGCAGAGCAGGAGCCTCCTCCTGGCTCCGTCATCAGCCATGTGTCTCTATGTCCCTAACTGTGAAATAGCTTTGATGACACCCAGCAGTGGTTTAAAAAAATTTCTTGGACCCAAATCTACTGTTTTTGGAGTCTCAAAATAAGAAACAGATAACAATGGAGTTGTCGTGGGTGGCTCTTTAGTGGGGATCCCTGGACTTGTGCCTGTAATCCTCATGTAATTTCTGGTCCCTACCAGAGACGCTCGGAGGCCTTTTAGAGGAACGAGGAGCCCAGGGTGAAATCTCAGGCTCAGAGGTCCTTCTATGCCAGCCCCTGACAGACATTGATGGGGAAGCAGGTAAAAAACAGTGAGGACCAGGCTTCTGTGCGGCTGGACCACAAAAGCCCTGAGATGCAGCTGGGGTGGCCTCAGGGACCCTTGCTCTTCTGACTTCACTCTGCCAACTTCTGTAGGAAGGAAGGAAACGTGATCCTGCTGTAAGGTGCTATATATGATCTGAAAACACCTCACGGGCCACAAAACTGTGCACTAGAAAATCATGGGCAGGTCACTCCACCTTGTTACCACCCACCCCAAAAATAGTACCAATCATCATAAAAACATTAGCACAGAGAAAAACACAAAGCCAAGTTTAATGTCTACTAAATAAGGACACAGTAGAATATATACAGGGTTGTACTGGAAAAAGGATGGAAGTACCTTGGTAGAAGGGGGAATAAGGGAGGGCTGGGCTGCCTCTCTGAGGAGATAAGAGCCACAGGCACATCAATCAGGCAGAATGGGGTGGGGAGCACTTGCACATCGGGCCATGTGGCCAAATGTGCCTGGAGGAGGGGGTGCATATGGGCATAGGGGCACCAAGGACTGGATTCTTTCAAGGCTTGCTGCACACAGCTGTGTAGTGTCCTTGTGTTCAGCTGTTGTTGTTTGTACCACAAGACCATGCTGGGAAAAAAACGCTGTGAATTGTGGCTTCTGCACTATTTTATATGGTTCCCAACTCACTGATTGCTTGTGAGCAAATTTGTATTATGTGTCATGTGTTGCAGCAGATCACCCAGGACCATGCAGGATACATCTGTCTCCTGCACGCCTGCTCCAGAATCGATGATGTACAAGAAAAAGGAGCCTGATAATTCTGGTTCTTTAAAACCAGAAAATCCACCTACATACCAGGTCCTCCTAATTTCAAAAAAGGAACTGCAAACTCCAAGAGTTTCCTGGACAATTAATTGTTGGAGACTGTCACCAATGTGTGTTCCCCTGGCTTCCTCAGTAAGCTGGCATCTTTCTGGATCCATTAACTCTTCCAGTCTGGTGTTGGGGATCATATTCCCTAACATTCTTGTTAGGTATTCATCATCTTCCTTCCATCCATCCATCCAACCACCATCTATCCAACCATCCATCCATCCATCCATCCATCCATCCATCCATCCATATATCCATCCATTCATTTTTTGGTCTTTTGGCCTTTGTACTCCAACATCATTTCTCCAGGTGAAGAGCTCCCTTCTTCAGCCACTGCGCTCACAGAAACCATTCCAGAGCTGAGTCAACTTTCATCTTGCTCTCTGTTGGAAAAGGGTAGATATTCAGTTCGCGATGGAGCTCATGAGATTTAGACAATTAAATACCTTCATTTCCCTACTCCAGTTCCTCCAGCTGCTGTTTTGTGATAATAATTTAAAAAGTGATGTTTACTACAAAGGTTTGGGATTAGAAAAGCAATATTTCTGCAGGCAATTGGTCAATACCATAATCTATTTCTCTTTGGAATCTTTCTTTAAGTCTCCAGTGTCAAAGCCTGGCCAGCTGTCCTATACTGACAACATAGAAAATGTTCAGGTTTATTGTCCATTCACGAGTCATTGGCAAGAACCACACACGGGCTTCTGTGACAACAGGGTTTTAATGGCTTTATTGAACAGGTGAGATTCCAGAGGTGTAATCAGAAAACTACTTTACCTCCCCACCGCCCCAATCCTGCTCTATCAGATATGACTTCCTGGTCCTTGGATGGTTTTGCTGGCAGAGCCCAGAGCGCTCAGTCACTCTCAGGTGCAAGTATTAAAAAGTCCAGTCCAATCTAAATCAAAGCATGCCTTGCTCCTCCTATCCCATGCTTCTCCAGTCTCTCAGCTCAGGCTGACTGTAAAATTAATTGCACAAGTTGTGGTGTATGCAGCATGGTCTGTCCTCTATCTTCCTCCATCCTACTCTTCTGATCCTCTTTCTTTGCCCTTGTGTGGCCTCTGTGCTTTTCAGGATTAGAGTTGAGAACAAGGAGAAAGGAAAAAGGCAGAGTCCAGTATGACTGATGTTACTGAACCCTGGACCACTTCCTCCTCTGCAACAGATTCCCAGATGCTGACTTCTCCGTGGGGATATTCAGAGACCCACTCCCAGTCTCCCCATCCTGTATTCTCTGACTCAGGAAGTGCGCCCACAGGCAGACTTAAGCTCCAGGGATTTACCCTGCAAAGCCTTTGTCTTCTGGGTGCTTCCTCATGTTCCCTGCAGTTGTCCTGAGTGAGGTCCTTTCAAGATGGTGCACAGTAGGCAGTAGAAGAGCTGCTCCCTTACCCCTCCTCCATCAAAAGCACAGATTGCTCTTACTGAAGAACTTCTCTCTGCTTTGGGGGAAGCTCCAATCACCAGTCTCTATACCATACCAGACTTTAATGGTCAGAAGCCAAGGTACCCCAAGAATTCTTTTTACCAAGTTCCTCTTCAGTAGCAGCTTGAGATGAAGCTATGAATTTCTGCAGCCCTGCAAACATCCAGCTCTGGGGTAAGCCTGATGTCAAAAAGTAAATTCACAGAAGTTTTGCTTCTTACAGCCTCAGACTGGCCTCTGTCCCATGGGAAGGAGAGGCATAGTGCCCCCGTTCTGTAGGTTGACAATTCTCTTGAAAGAAACTCTCACTTTGGCCAATCTCCTTTGAATTTCTCATTATTGTTGTCATTGTTACTATGATTTTGTATAAGCTGGAGTTGTAGGATGGGATGTGGTTTGTAGAACCAGTGTTGTCATCTCTTGGCAAAGATTACAGGGAAAAGCCTTCTCTTTAAAATGTGTAAGCATTGGTCATTTTTCATAACACTGGAACTTCAGCAGAAACTCAGAAACAAAGAAAAATCCCATGTAATATATGTTTTACAAAGAACTTTTAAAAAAAGTCAACAATTCATTTCAACATTAAATCCTTGTCATCATGGGGAAAACCGCTGACTACGGGAATGTCAGCGAATACTTTGGTCTATAACTCTGAGCTATGTTAGCAGATCTTGATCTCAGCTGGTGGCTCCCCAGCCTGAGAATCATGGAGGGAGCTGGTTTCAATGGATCCTCTTCAGGACCATCCTCAGATACTCTGGATCAGTAGGTCTAGGACAGGATTCAGGAATGTGCATGTTAAATAAGAAATCCTCTCCCCTTGATTCTGGAATAGCTGGGTCAGGATCCCAAGTTTGAAAAACATCACTCCAGGTAATTCTGGTGCTCTCTAGGCCATGCTGGAGGCAAAGGTCCACATTAATCCCACACCGAGGACAAAAGGGCAGACCAGGTGAAAAGATTGTCTGGTTCAGTTTTGACCCTTATAAAGTTCTGCTCCCGGGAGCAGGCTCCTAGCCAGGTATCTACTGTGCTCCAGATGCTTTAAGGTCACCTAGAGCTTGCTTACAAGTGAGTGCCAGAATTCTACCCAGACCAGAGGGCCTGGGGGCTGACCCCGCATTTACCTTGGGCTGCATCTCTGCTCTCGGAGACAGTAGTAATTGTGGGTGGGGAGAGCACCTGTGCACCGATAGCATAAGATTCCAGGCCTGCCTCTTCCCCATCCACAATTCCTTGCATTTCTGGCAAAGAGTATTGTTTCCCTTTGACTTCTTCCGACTACAATAGAATTTCTAAAATTTGTGATTTGGATTGTAGTGATTAATGTCATGGTGAAATACATGGTCTTTAGAAAAAATACCAAACTGGCTAGCTCCTTAAACTAAACTGAGTTTCCTTTCAGGTAAAAATTGATGAAGAAATATTTGACCACCACAAATGTGACACATAAAAATGATTGCCTATTATTTATACTCAAATTGGAAGTGTACTCATATTGCTATATTGAATTATATATTTATTTTATTATGTAACTAGAGCTTATATAAATAAATTTTTTTTCTGTCTTCTACCCAAAGCTCTCCTCAAGTGTGACATAAGCTTATGACAAAAGTTTATCTAATTCCCGTACTTTCTTTTTCTACTGGGAAAAGCATTTTGTTTGCCTCCTATGTGCTGTGGGAAGCTATATGCTTAGAAATAAAAATAATCACCCTGGGATTCTAGTCATTATATAGTCATGAGACTGGTATTTGGAAGCAAAGGCAGAGGGTTGTGTGGTTAGGTCTTCATGACATGACACTCAGGAGATTCTCAAGTCAGAAGAAGAAAATAGAAGAGGACACTCAGAGGAAGAAAGCACTCATTTATATGTTTCTGCTACAACACAGTATTATTAGGAAGATGCTAATAACCCATAAAACTAGTAAGTAGCAAGTTAACAAGTCTTGGAAAATTAGCCAGACAAAGGGAAAAATAAAGTGGAAAATAGTAAATATGGAAAGATAAAGGAATTAAAGACAAAATACCCTGTGGAAAAAATCCATAATAACTCTTGTTAATAATAAAATTCTCTCTGTAGCTCCAATAACTCAACAACAACAACAACAACAACAACAAATGACCCAATTGAAAAATAGACAAAACACTTAAATAGACATTTCTCCAAAGAAGATACGTAAATGTCCAATAAGCACACTAAAAGATGCACACCATTGTTAGTCATTAGGGAAATGCAAATCAAAACCTCAGTGTAATAATATTCCAAATTCATTGTGATGCTATTATAAAAAAACATAAACAGAAAATAAGCAGATATCTTGACAAAGACACGGAGAAATTATAAACCTGTGCATTGCTAGAGGGGATATAAGCTGATGTAGTCATTGTAGAAAATGATAGAGTGATTCCTCAAAAAATTAAACATAGAATTACCATATGAGGGGTTCCTGGGTGGCTCAGTCATTAAGCATCTGCCTTCAGCTCAGGTCATGATCCTGGAGTTCCGGGATCGAGCCCCATGTCAGGCTCCCTGCTCGGCGGGAAGCCTGCTTCTCCCTCTCTCACTCCCTCTGCTTGTGTTCCCTCTCTGGCTGTGTTTCTCTCTGTTAAATAAATAAATAAAATCTTTAAAAAAAAAAAGAATCACCATATGAGCTAGCAATTCTACTTCTGAGCTTATACCCAAATGAAGTGAAACCAGAATCTCGGAGAGATATTTGTATACCTGTGTTCACCGCAGCATTATTCACAATCGCCAAAAGACAGAAGCAACTCAACTGTCCATTGACAGAAGAACGGATTAACAAAATGTGGTGTATGTAGATGATGGACTATTACTCAGCCTTCAAAAGGAGGAATTGTTGACACATGCTATCACATGGATGAAACTTAAAGATGATTTCATAAACTAAACTTCAAGTTTCAGAAACTTAAGTACAGCAGTCACTAAAAAACCCACAAAGATTGTGTGCTTCTACTTTGTATAGTCAGGGTTGTTCATAGAAATAGAACCATTTATGTTCACATGTATGAGAAGAGATTTATTTGAAGGAATTGGCTCACGAGACTATGGAGGATTGGCAAATCCAAAATCTGATGGGGAAGCTGAAGACTCAGGAAAGAGCTGCAGTTTGAATCCAAAGACAGTCTGCTGGTAACCCAGCAAGAGCCAGTATTGCAGATGAAGTCTGAAGGCAGTCTTCTGGAGAATTTCCTCTTGATCAGGGGAGATCATCTTTTCTTCTGTTCAAGCCCTCGACTGATTAGATAAGGCCCATTCCATGTTATGGAAGACAATCTACTTTTCTCAAAGTCTACCAATTTCAGTGGTAATTTTGTTCAAAAACACCCTCCCAGAAACATCCAGAATAATGTTTGACCAAATATATGGGCAGTGTGGCTCAGCCAAACTGACACATTAAAATTAACCACCATACACTTATGTGAGGTTCTTAGAGTAGTCACATTTGTAGAGAAAGAAGGTAGAATGGTGGTTTCCAGGGGTGGAGGGGAGGGAGGAATGGGGAGTTAGTGTTTAACGAATCAGAGTTTCAGTCAGGGAAGATGAAAAGTTCTGGAGATGGATGGTGGTAATGGTTGCAAAGCCGTGTGAATGTACTTCATGCACAGACCTGTATATTTAAAATTGGTTAAAATGGTAAACTTTATGCTATGTGTGCTTTACCACAAAAAAGGAAGAAGAAAGCTCTCTCTTACTGAGCACCTATTATATGCCAGGGACTATTATATGCATTTTTTCCTTATCTGCACAACTACCAACTGGAATAATGTTATTGCCCCAATTTTCATACTCTAGGATAGAACCAAAGTCAATAGCCAGTCATTAGTGGAGCCAATTGGAACCAAGGTCATTCTCCCTTCAGTAAAAACACTTTAGTTTACCTCCTTGCCATTTAAAAGTCTTACAGCATGCCAGCACTTTCTAGGGAGGCCTGATAGGTGTTGGCTTAATGAGAAACTTCCCGAGGTTCAGGCCTCTGGAGCCTTGGTGAGACTAAGTGTGAGGTCTCTCTTAACTTCACCAGGACCATGTTTCCAGAAAGTGAGACTTGATGAGTTCCTGTATCCGAGCCAATAAAGAATTTGTTAAAGTATAAAATTCTGGTCCAATCACACTCTTCCCAGAAATAGGAATTTAATAGTTTCTGGGGGATTCTGAAGCGCACTGAAGTTTCAGACTCATTGTACTAGGAGGTAGTACAGGCTTTCCAGAACAAATGTGATCACTGGGGGCAGCAATTAAACAGGCTAAAGGATGAGTGGATTCCTACCTGGGAGTCTTACATTCTCATTGACTTTTATTTTAAAACTAGGGGTATATTCTCATGGAGGGAATGATCTAAAGGGAAGCTGAAAATTTAGATGACAAAATTTCATTCCATTCCACTGTAATTAATGTAGCTTCATTTAACTCATATGTATCAAAAAATGGAGGGCACCTGGGTGGCTCAGTTGGTTAAGTGACTGCCTTTGGCTCCAGTCATGGTCCCGGAGACCCTGGATCGAGTCCCATATTGGGGGCTCCCTGCTCGGCGGGAAGCCTGCTTCTCCCTCTCTCACTCCCCCTGCTTGTGTTCCCTCTCTAGCTTGTTTCTCTCTGTCAAATAAATAAAATCTTTAAAAAAAAATGGAGTAAGACACAGTTCTGGCCCTCTTGTAATTCTATTAAGTCTATTAAGCGGACAAGAAAATATATAATTAGCCATGTGAGAACTATAGCAAGAATGGAGGTATGTGGGGATCACTGGGAAGGGATTGACTAAGCCATTCCATGTGGTGGTGCCTCCGGGATCATGACCTGAGCCGAAGGCAGTTGCCCAACCAACTGAGCCACTCAGGTGCCCCAGAACCTACAGGTTTATGACCATAATTTATAGATTACAAATAAGGCTGCCATAGGTGATTGTATTAATAATTGGCAAATTGTGAGTTTGCAGTCGTGCTAAGTTGTGGCACATACCAAAAGAAGAACTGAGTTTTAGGGTTTTTGGATATTTCTAGTTGGGAACTTTCTAGAATAACACCTCTCTGAGGTGGGAAGAAGAGCTGGGGTGGAGCCAAGAAATCGAAGTGTTCCTGAGATCATCTTTGTGAGAATTTTGTATATTGAGGAAAAGAGGAAACATATGATTATTATTGATACATAATTAGAGTAAACTTTGTGAGTGCCGTGTATTGTTTCCTGATCTGCCTGACCTGGGGGGCACCAGGCGCTGAGGCTGAACATTGATCTTTGTAAAAATTCTCTGGGGGGACATACCTTCCATTTCATGAAGGCATGGGGAAATCAGTCACTGTAGAAACTTACGCTTGTCTGAATCTCACACATGACTTTCCAATCTAAACTGTCAGTCCCAGGGGTGCCTGGGTGGCTAAGTTGGTTAAGCAACTGCCTTCGGCTCAGGTCATGATCCCAGAGACATGGGATCGAGCCCCACATCGGGCTCCCTGCTCAGCTAGAAGCCTGCTTCTCCCTCTCTCACTCCCCTGCTTGTGTTCCCTCTCTGGCTGTGTTTCTCTCTGTCAAATAAATAAAATCTTTTGAAAAATAAATAAATAAATAAACTGTCAGTCCCAGAATGCAGCCTTCCGTCTGGTGCTGGAGAATCGTAGATTAAATATAATTCAGATGCAGGTAGAAAGAGCAGAGAAACCTGTCTTGTAGGATATGCTTACATGTTAGAAGTATCACACAGGGATCTAAATGAGGCTTTCATAGGAGAAATAATTGTATAGGGGGAGAGAATGCTTTGAGAAAAAGTGATTCCTCCACTTCTCTGAACTGCAGAAAAATGAAGTGAGGGCATTGGCATCTTTCCCTAAAAGCACCCACTATTACTGGCCTTACTCTGGCTTTGTATGGGAAAAGGAGAACAGAATTTCACATAAGGCTATTTTTTTGGTCAAAAGGAAACCTCAAGTTTGGTCTTTTTGTATAAGTAGGGGACATTATTGTATATGAAATAACAAGGAACCTGAGGGCATACCACTGCAGTGTCTCAGCTCCATTGAGGACAACATTTAAATTTGTCTTAAATTTGCTTGGTTTTCAGTGTCAGTGTCTGATAAATGAATGCATGCTGGAAACCTTTTGCATGTATCTGGAGAGGAGACATAATAGGCAGGCCTGTGACTATGCGGATTCAGCTATGAGACATTTGTAGTAAAAGGAATATAAAGCAACTTCTTTCTGGCAATTTATTCTGAAGCCGAATTTCAAATGAGCACCAAGTAGTCCATTATATATTCCTGAATATATTTTGGAAGATGTTAAAATTTCTTATATCTTCTCGGGGGCAGTAACCTGCATTTAACATGCTCTGAAAGTTTTGGAGACGACCCCTGAAAAACTATTTGATTGTGTTGTTTTTGGATTGAGCTTGGTTTGTGCCATTCAAAATCCCTTAAATCTCAAGATTGCCCCGCCCTCCACATTTATGCGTAGCCTCTTGGGGATATCAGAAAGGAGCCACTTCCTTCCTGTGGCAGGTGCATTTTGTGTGAGTTTTATAGATTTGTCTGAATGGGGCATGCTGAAATGACTGAATACACAAAGGAAATGTCCAGGCTAGGGAGGTAAAAGGAGAATAAAGAGAGGCGAGTAGCAGTTCTTTTCCAATATTCACCTTCTGAAATGACTGCAAAACTTTGTCTCCGGTCCGGAAACTAGTCTCCACCCAGCTGTCGGAAAGATCTTTCCAAAAAATGTCAATCTGGTCAGACCACCGTACCCCAGCTTAGAGAATTTTGATGACTTCCTGTGTCCCTCCTTCCTCAGAGTGGGGAGTCCCATCAGAGTGCAGGGCACACAGCACCTGCCCTGTCCCTAAACCGCATCTCCTCTCACTCCTCAGAAGTGATGCTTAGCAGGCGGAGGGGGAAGAAGGTCGCGTGCAGGCTCCTTACCATCCCCATGTCTTCATACTGTGAGCTGTGTGGCCGATCCCCTTTCCTCTGTACTGGGACATCTTTGTTGCTCTTGTTCTGTAGATAAATCTCTACCTTTCCTTTTGAGCTCTGATGTGAGCTTTTTCACTGCAGAGTACGGACTTTGTTTGGTTCACCCTGGGATGGCAGAGGGCAGGCCTACTACCTGTTGTGGGGCAAAAACCAGAGAAGCAAGTGTTGGATAAGATGAAGTGTCACCTCTGAGATGCCCACCTGCCACGGTTAGCTCTCTTTGCTTCCACCACACTCTGTATAAATTCCATTAGCCCTTACCATCCACTGCAGATCTGCTCCTCATAAACTCTGAGCTCCTAAAGGGAAAAGGACTTGGAAGTGTCTATTTCTGGTGCCCATGTAGAGCTTGCCCCAAGGTTGGCTTGGGGTAATGATGAATGAATAAGTGAATATTCATTCTGTTTACCCCAAATGAATAGTAGGTAAAATAGTAAAGTCAATTATGGTTGATATTTTCCTACTTCCTTTGAGTAATCAGCTCCTTTGCCAACCATTTTTGAAGAATCCTATGCTCTTCCCAATAGGGTTTCTCTCTGATCTTCATTTTTCCCTATCCCTCCATTTTACCATCAATAAAACCTAAAAGATCTTTAATCTAACCTTACCTCATTATTTTATGGATGGGAAAACGAGTGTCCAGCAAAGGAGAGTAATTGACTCAAGTACATACTGGGAAATAATGGGACCCAGATCAGACCCTCCTTCCACCCACAGCCTGGGTCCTCTTCCTACACCTTGCCCAAAGTCACTGCTGTCTGGCCACTCAGGTCCTGCAAGGGACCAAGCTTCCCAAATGGTAACACACCCAAAGATGCTTTTAGTTCAATATGCTTCATCTCCAAGGTAACATCTTCATTTTAATGGGGACCTTCCGTTTCTTAATATACAGATGCCTACCTGGGTTCCTGGCATATAGCAGAGGGTCAATAAATGTTTCTCAAATACGAATAATGGCACCCTTGAAAAAGGGTGTAGGTGGGGGTAGATTTTGGTAGGGAAGATGGGAAAGCTTTTAGCAACCATATTTGTCATTATAGCAAAGATAAGTTGTAAAAAATGTATAATAGAAATTGTATTTTACAATTCTCTGTGTTATCTATCCTTGGAGTCCAGTCAAGTATAGTGCTTGGGAAGGATAATTTCTGAGGCTTATGAATCACACACACACACACACACACACTCACTTACTTGCTCACTCACAACACAATACATGAAGTTGGTTCCTTAAGTCCAGGTCATTTCTCACTCTGGGTTTGAACTTGACATGCACCTCATGCTCCAGGAGCAACTTCATCCTCCTAGTGGCTTGAAAATGACATCATACCTTCTGGACTCATAGGTCAATGAGAAATCTCATTTCCTTTTTCTGCAACAATAAAAAGCTAAAATTCAGACATTCATTCTCTGTAAAATAAATAAATAAAATCTTAAAAAAAAGATTTTATTTATTTATTTGACAGAGAGAGATCACAAGTAGGCAGAGAGGCAGGCAGAGAGAGAGG
>PITA01022754.1:0-29719 GCA_004023965.1 Spilogale gracilis | reverse complement strand
AGCGTGGTACTGGCACAAAAACAGAGAAATAGACCAATGGAACAGAGTGGAGAGTCCACATATGGACCCACAAATCTATGGGCAAATCATCTTTGACAAAGCAGGAAAAAATATCCAGTGGAAAAAAGACAGTCTCTTCAATAAATGGTGCTGGGAAAATTGGACAGCTACATATAGAAGAATGAAACTAGACCATTCTTTTACACCACACACAAAGGCAAACTCGAAATGGAGGAAAGACCTCAACATGAGGCAGGAATCCATCAAAATCCTGGAAGAGAACATTGGCAGTAACCTCTTTGACATCGGCCACAGCAACTTCTTTCAAGACACGTCTCCAAAGGCAAAGGAGACAAAAGCGAAAATGAACTTCTGGGACTTCATCAAAATAAAAAGCTTCCGTACAGCAAAGGAAACAGTCAACAAAACAAAGAGGCAACCCACAGAATGGGAGAAAATATTTGGAAACGACACTACAGACAAAGGGCTGGTATCCAAGATATAAAGAACTACTCAAACTCAACACCCAAAAAGAAGATGAACGCATCAGAAAATGGGTAAGAGACATGAAGAGGCACTTCTCCATAAAAGATATACAAAGGGCTAACAGACACATGAAAAAATGTTCAGAGTCACTAGCTATCAGGGAAATTAAAATCAAAACCACACTGACATACCACCTTACACCAATCAGAATGGCCAAAATTAACAAGACAGGAAACAACAAGTGTTGGAGAGGCTGCAGAGAAAGGGGAACCACCTGTTGGTGGGAATGTAAACTGGTGCAGCTGCTTTGGAAAACAGTGTGGAGATTCCTTAAAAAATTAAAGATAGAGCTACCCTATGACCCTGCAATTGCACTACTGGGCATTTACCCCAAGGATACAGATGTAGTGAAAAGAAGGGCCATATGTACCCCAATGTTCATCGCAGCAATGGCCACAATCGCCAAACTGTGGAAAGAGCCAAGGTGCCCATCAACAGATGAATGGATAAAGAAGATGTGGTACATATATACAATGGAATACTATGCCTCCATCAGAAAGGATGAGTATCCAACTTTTGTAGCAACATCGACTGGACTGGAAGAAATTATGCTGAGTGAAATAAGCCAAGAAGAGAAAGTCAAGTATCGCATGGTTTCACTTACTTGCGTCGGAGGACAGTCAGAGAAGGAAAGTAAATGGGAACTAGGGTAATCCAGGGAAAGAAACAAAACAACAGAGACTTTGGACACAGAAACAAACTGAGGGACTTGGAGGCAGGGGGGTGAGGGGATGGGAGAGCCTGGTGGTGGGTGCTGGGGACACCTAAAGCGTGGAGCACTGGGTGTGGGGAATGGGGAATGAATCTTGGAACACTGGAAAAACAATTTAAGTAACAATAAAAAAATTGAATAGGTACTTTAGGTAGCATACAGTCAAATTTTAGTATTTAGTTTTACAGGTGATTTTTAACAAGTTGGCTTCTCATATTTAACAGGTTTATAGTGGAAAGCACTGTGGAATGGTTCATGTTCCTGGAAAGAGAGAACATTCCATTTGCAGACTTTGGTTTCCACCTAATCTTTACCAGTTTGTCTCTGTTTCACTAAGCCAGCTGATAGGAAAATAAGGTGATGTGTGGTTGAGAATTTGCCATCAAAATATGGACAGCAGTCTAGAAACAAGAACACTTACACCTCAAATCAGGAGTTGCTTGTTAACTGGAGGGCCAGGTTTGGGTGGGCCTTCAGTAAACTCATCCAGCACTCTTTCAAAAGCAGCCAGCTGTTTAGTTAATTCACATTGTTCCAGAATTACTTGCATTGCCTTGGTAGAAAAAGGCACACCCAGGACATCATCCTGAGATAGTACCTCAATTTCGTGTCTTTTTCTATGGATTGGTGCTGAAGATTCTTTTCTCCATCCTATGTATGTCTTTTCTTGGCTCCTGTGTGGCTTTTCTGAATTTGGTTCTGTGAGACTTTTTGTCTCTCTGAGTGGGTGGGTCTCTAAAGCAGTAAGATAAATTTTGTATGGGTCTGTAGCATCTCTCATTGCTTTATGGTCAAGCCTCATGTTTTCTGGGTTAATATACAAGCGTTATCAGAATTATATAATATTGAATTTTCCTCTGGTATATCTAATGTGTTTGAGGTTTTAATAAACCAGCAATTATGATCATTTTAATGGGAGATTCATGTTCTATTTTGCATAAGTGGTGACTTTAAATTTGATTGAGTCCTTGAATGTGAATCCCTAGAGTGTACAGATCTAGTTCCTTAATTCTTTGAGGTCTGTCCCTGCCTATTTTTATTAAAATACTTCCTCATTTAAAATTATTGTATTTACGAGGGTATTTTAAAAAGGAGCGGTATTTTGCCTGTGGCTTTATAATTAACCTAATCTGATTACTGTTTTTTTTTTAATTTTATGGGACAATAGGCAAAAATATGTCAGTGAAGTTTAAGGAACTGCAGGCTTAGCATGGCATCTGTGGTCCCACACATTAAATATCATTTACGGCAACAACTATATGTAATTTTTGGTCTAGTTACTTAGAATAATTCCATTGTGGGTACCTGGGATTTGAGTTTGGCAATACTGAGTATACATTTGGGCATCAATTTAATTCTATTCTAGAAGAAAACAGACAAAAAAGGGGGCTGTTTTGTGAAATTATCAGACCAAAATAATTTAACTCTTTATTTCTCTTTTAAAGATTCTTTTACAATACTACAGGTTGTGTGTTTAATAAAATACTTTTAGTAATTTGGCAGAGTCATATTTGCATATTTATTTGTTTTATCTTTATTTTAAATGTAAAAAATAACCAGTCTTTGTTTAGTCGTGCTACCTGATGGGCCTTTATTATGCCATTAGTTTGCCTTATGACTTAGGTGTTGTGTCCTCTTTTAAAAATGGAGGAACTGAGTTTCCCCAAACATAGGAAGTCTTTAAAATTTTGGCTACGTGGCTAAGAGCTAGGATCTGAACCTGCATCTTTTTTTTTTTTTTACTTTAAATTGTGGATAACTTCAAATATATGCAAAGGTAGGGAAAATAATGAATCGGTCTTTATGTACCCATCAGTCAGCTACAACAACCCCTGGCCATTCTTGTTTTACTGGTAGGTTCACCATTTGTCCCCTGTATTATTAAAGCAAATCTGAGGCATCATATTATTTCATTTGTTTCTTTTATTTTTAAAAAGATTTTATTTATTCGACACAGAGAAATAGCTAGAGAGGGAACACAAACAGGGGGAAACAGAGAGGGAGAAGCAGGCTTCCCACTGAACATGGAGCCTGATGCAGGGCTCAATGCAGAGCTCAATGCAGGGTTCGATCCTGGCACTCTGGGATCATGACCTGAGCTGAAGGCAGACCCTTAACGACTGAGCCACTCAGGCACCTCTGTTACTTCATTTCAAAATACTGAAGTATGTATCTGTAAAGGAATTGGATTCCTTTTACAAAATGATAAAGTCACAGAGCCATTACCACACCTAATAAATACTAGTAATCTGTTTTATCATAAAATATCTCATGTTCAGATATCTCAATTGTATCTGTCTGTATCTCTTAAGTCTCTTTCTCTTTAATTTTGTTTTATTTTTTTGCTGGTTCTGATGAGGGGACTGCTAGAGCCCACATAGCCCTTGTTATCCCTTAGAATGTATACCACTAGAGACATACAGTGAAATCATTTATTTTAAGGCCACTTTAAAACCACTGTCTGTGGTGGTTGAGTGACCAATCCAATATACTGGTTTATTTCCTTTTACTTTTTATTTTAGGAATTTATTTTTTAAGTTTTGATTTAATTTTGTGATGTGATCATATAGACCATTTACTATTACAAAGTCAAGTCTATACCAGAAAGGATTTTTAGAGAATTCTAGTTGTCATCCTGTCCCTTTTATCCAGTTTCTATTTCTTTCCTCTCCCAGCCCCCACCATGTCACCTCCTCCCCCATAGTAACCAGTCTTATGGGTTTTTGCTTTATATTTTCATCTAAAAATTATAAGCATGTGTTTATACTCTACACATCCTGCATGTATATATATTTGCATACTGGAAACACTATCCTAGCTCTCGGTTTGTAACTTAATGCTATATCCTGGGGATAAGTCTGAAGTATAATATAGAGATATTTCTCGTGCTTTTTATAGCTGCATAGTACTGCAGCTGGGTGTGTGAGAGAACTTAACCCTTGTCTATGATACAAGTTACACCTTCTCCTCTAGTTTATCATTTGCCTTTTTTTATTTAGTTCTAGTGTTTTTTATATGTAAAGACTTTAATTTTTATGTAGTTAAATTTCTTATTCTTTTCCCTTACTGCTTTGAATTTTTAGGAAGTATTTCTCAAGTTGTAGCTTATAGAGGAACTCCCTATTTTTTTCTAATACTTAAATGGAAGCTCCCTCTCTTTTCTTCCCTTTCTTTCTCTTTCCTTTTCCACTTATGGGCATCTGATCAATTTAGAATCAATCCTGATATAGTTAGTGTGAAACAGGTATATATTTTCCCTTTTCCATATAACTTTCTGATTATATGAATACTACTTATTTGAAAGTCCATTTTACCCCCAATGGTTTTAAACAACACCTTTATCATATCCTAGATTCCCAGACAGGCCTGTTTCTATATATTTCAGTTCTATTCCATTGATCTGTCAATTCATATGCCAGTACTATGCCTGTTTTGATAATAGAGACTTTATAATACATTTTAATATCTGATAGGTTAGCCTTCCTCATTGATTTGCTTCTAAGGTTTCTTTAGTAATTCTTGGTTGGTTGTTCTTCCAAGTGAATTGTATAATCAATTTGCCTGGCTTCTGGGAAACAATGATGGGATGTTTTTATTGATATGGTATTAAATTTATAGAGTAACTTTGGGAAAACTGACATCTTTGCTGTCTACTCTTCTTGTCCAAGAACACGGTGTACCGTACTCATTTATTCATTTATTCAAAGTACTTTTTTCTTTTACGAGTGTTTTGTAATTTTTTATGTACGTTTTAGACATTCCTTGTCAAGTTGATAGTGATGGTACTTCTTTATCTATTTTACTATTGCAAATGTGCTCTTTCCCTCTTATTTTTTCTGACTGTTGTCTTTGGGGTGAATGAACATTATGGAGTTTTGTATATTTATTTTACAACCTGTTTTTTTTTTAAACTGAGTTTTCTTTATGTGTGTGCTTGTTTTGCATAGATTCTTTTAGTTTTCCCTGTATAATCACATGCTCTGCAAATAAAAATATTTTAACTTCTTCTTTCACAAACTTTATGGTTCTAATTTATTTTTCTTGTCCAATTAATGGGCTAATCCCTTGAACTCAAAAGTAATGGACAAGGCAAGTACCCTTTTTCCTATTACAGACTATAGCAGAAAAGCCTCTAATTATCTTGTACATTCAAATGCTGGCTTTTGAGGTGAGATTTATATTGTATTTTATATGTTTCCTATTATGTTAGGGTGTGACTTTATCATCTCCCTCAATTCCCTTTTTTTCCTTTGAGTGTTTTTCATATGAACAAATGTTGAGTTGTTTACATATCTTTGCTGTATCCTAAAGATGATCATATGATTTTTCTCCTTAGCTCAGTTAATATGAGGAACTGTATTTCCTACTGTGAAATCTCTCTTACATTTCTGGAACGAGCTGCATTTGGGTTAATCTTTGTCTTCCTGAATCTGCAGCTTTCCCTGATTTTACCTGCAGCAAGGCAAGATCTTGGTCTGACTTGTACCTTCAATTCCTAAAACAATATATGTTTGTGAATATATATATATATATATGTATATATATATAAACATACATGCATACATATATATTTATTTGAGGATTGTTGAATGGATTTTCTTCCTTTTACAGTAATGATTATATTTTTAAGAGCAAAATAATACGTATTTCTAACAAACTACACAACACAGAAATGTGTAACAGCAAAAGCAATGAATTAACAGAATTATACCATCTAGTAATGATCTATTTTTCATATTAGGTGGCCATAATTTCAGAACTCTCTCTATGCATACAGCAATAAAGCCATGAGCTACAAGGGAATAACACTTTGTGTGTTTTGAACAATTGTTTTTATTTGAAATTAACAGAAGATGCCCTTAAGTGAGATGAAAGTTAATTCTGAACTTCCGACTGGTGCCCCTTCATGGTAAGACACATTCATTTCTAGAGTTGATGAAAAAACAAATCCTCCCAGCTTCCATTCAGATCCCCTTAATTGTAATTAATCACATATCACTTTCTTCCTCCACGAAATTACTGTGGTGATCTCACGCTTTTTCCCATGCCAGTGCTGTGATTTTCACTCACGTCTACTCTGTTCCTTGCTGTTTTCGAATTATTTATTAGATGTGCCATGGTGAGGGTTTAATTCTCACTTTGTAATTGGTTTCCTCAGTTCCGTTTCTGGTGTCCTGTAATCATACTCTCTCTGTTTATCACCTTGAGTGCTTCTGGTGTTGTTGGGATTGTTATTAGGATCTTAGGTTCCACGAAGTACTTGCGGGGGGCTTCCCTTTCTGAGTTTATGTTTTCTTCCTGGTTGTCAGGCTCTGTTTTCTCAGGCCTTCTGCCTCTGTTTATTTACTTGTTTGCTGTGTTTGTTTGTACACGCACCTGCCCACATTCTGTCTCGCTCAAGTGCGATGCCATTGTCTTTGTCCCTTTGTTCCTTGGCTCCCATGTATGTGACTCCTCTCCCATAGCCTTCACCCAGTTCATTGTACCCTGTCAGAGATAGATGTTGTGAGAAGCGTGAAAAATAAAACTGGGACCATTATGCCTTATACCCCTAGCAGCCACTTGGCTTCTGTACACTCACTTGCTGGACCCTGAGAAAGTGGAAAAACCCTAGCACCCCACCCCCACCCCATAGCCACCCTGTAACCACAAGGACTCTCCCCAAGCCTTCAGATCTAAGAACGAGAGATAATGGCCATCTGGCTCCGGGAATATGGCTACAAGAGCACTCCCTGAACCCGGCTCTCTAGCCCCAGGAATGTGGCTACGTGATCACTCCCAGAGCCTCCTACCCGACCATCGGGCATCTTGGGGTTTGCTGGGCTGGGGGGCCAAGGCCAGTCGTAAGACAACCAGTAAGCCAATCATGTGCTTGTAACTGGGGAAACTCTGTAACTTGTTTGCCCTTACCTATAAAAGCTGCGCTAAAAGTGTGCTCGGGGTCTCTGAGCGTGACCGGTAACATCCGCACGGAGGCCCAGGTTCGAACCTGACAATAAACGACCCTTGCTGCTTGGCTTTGACTCTGGTCTCCGGTGGTCTTTTCGGGGGTCTCACGACTTGGGTGCAACAGTTGCTGGCCAGCCTATTTTGAGCCTCCAGGAAAAGATGGGGATAGCCCATGTAGGCTGAGCATTGCCCTTGCAAAGGCCCAGAGTCTTGAGTTTCCTTCTGAAACACCGCCAGATGTCCCCTTGACTGAGCCCTGGGCAGGTCCCACTCCTATGATCATTGGTTCATCTCCTCAATCTTGGCACTTTCCTCCTTTGTTGATCCGTAAGTTGCACTGTATGAGTTTCTATTCCAAAAGTATTTTAAAACACTATTTCCGGGCGTCTGGGTGGCTCAGTTGGTTGAGCGACTGCCTTCGGCTCAGGTCATGATCCCAGAGACCCGGGATCAAGTCCCACATCAGGCTCCCTGCTTGGCGGGAAGCCTGCTTCTCCCTCTCTCACTCCCCTTGCTTGTGTTCCCTCTCTAGCTGTGTTTCTCTCTGTCAAATAAATAAAATCTTAAGAAAAAACAAAAACAAAAAAACACTATTTCCTTGAGCCACCCGCCCCAACTCCGTTCACATTGTTACCAGACAGAGAACCAGTTCTAAACTTACGTTCAATTGCTCCTCACTTGAAAGTCAATACTGAAGAGACAAGTGATGATAGGAAAGGAAAGGTTGCTTTATTCAGGCAGCTGACCACCTGAGAAGATGGTGGACTGATGTCTTGAAGGCTATCTTTCCTGTGTAGGGGGAGCTGGAGGCCTTTAAAAGGGAAGGCATGGGAAGAGGGAGGGGGGGCTATGTGTAGGAGAAGCAGGTGGCCCAGGTGGTAAGTTGTCTCTCAATACCACCCTGAGCAGACCTGCTGGCATCAACAGGAGCTGTTTTTGAATATAGTCAGGTCTTAACCTTCTGGGGAATTCTGGTCCTTTCTTCCTCAAGGCCAGTGGTCTTCAAATCTCCAGAAAAGTTAAGATGGTTCTGTGACAGGTCAAGAACATAGGTCGGCAAGCAGGAAGTGCGTATGCTTGACCTAAGTTCATGCTGCAGATGGGTTGAAGTGTTATTAATGTTACTTCCAATTTGCAGGTGTTACTGAGAGCACTCAGGACTCAATTTGCCTCCTGGGCTCATGGTTACTTTTGAAGGTGGGGTAGGAATCAAAGGCCTTTGGAACTGCCTGTTCCTTCCCTTATTTCTTATCCCCAAGGCCCGTCTGCAGTTCGGATGTAATGTTGTGCCTTTTTCTAACCTTTTTTGGAATGTGCTGGTGAATTTCTTAAAATGTTTGTTCTGTGCACTTCACAAGATGCCAGAAGAGGGACCTCAGGTTCTTGCTCCACATGGGTATTTAGGTGAGCTCCCTCCCACTCTATTGCCCACTGAGGCCAGGGTGGACATTTAAGGAGGGCTGCTGAGTGCCAGCAGTTACACAGAGGGTTTGACCTGTATTGCTGTTTTAATCTTTGTAATTGTCTTTTGTGAAAGGCATTACATGTTTATAAATATGTTTATAGACAAAGAAACTGCAGCTCAGAGAAGTCAAGCAACATCTCCCTGATTTGCACCCAGAGAGACCTGGTCTGGAGCCTGAACATTTTTTTGCACACTGCCACCTATGTGTGAAAACAAATCTAGTGGCATGGAAACCAGTCGCTGTGACAGTGTTGGCAAGTGCATGACATGTGAACAGGCATTGGGGTTATATGAACTGAATATATTATCTAAAGAAATTACGCCAGGCACTATCACTGTTACCACTCTCAAATTAATGACTTCTGAGTGTATGTCTTCTACCGTAATTCAATTGTCAAAGAAATAGCTTCTTCTCAGGTGCCAGGAACTGCCCCGCCTGGTTTACTTGACATCAGTCTTTCACCCTTCCCACCGACTACAGGAGGCTCTCTTCTTTGTGTTACTGATGAAGAAAGGGGGTCAGAGAGAAATGAGGTGATTGCACATGATGACTCCGCTCATGAGGGGTGGTAGCAGGACTCACATCTGGGTCCACATGGCCCCCAAGCCCATACTCTTTGAATGATGAATGAATGAGGCTCTGCTGCCTGGAGTTAGGTTATCAAGCTTTTGACGGTCAGTTTTAAAGAGCTTTCCACTTTGCCTGTGGCCAGTGTTTACCATTATTAATGCAAGTGCCAAGACAAGTCCCCACACTTTTTTTAAAAAAGATTTTATTTATTTATTTGTGTGTGAGAGAGTGTGCAAGCAATGGGAGCAGAGGGAGAGGCAGGCTCCCCGCCGAGCAGGGAACCTGATGCAGGACTAGATCCTAGGAGCCCGGGATCATAACCTGAGCCTAAGGCAGACATTTAACAACTGAGCTACCCAGGCGTCCCCCAACCACTTTTTTATAAAGGTTTATTTACGTATTTTACAGAGAGACAGCATCAGTGGGAGGGGCAGAGGTATGATCTGTAGGCAGGAGTCTCGCAGGAAAAAATTTATTTAATTTTCAACTGTTTGCCTTCCAGAAAAAATAATAGAAGTATGTGAAAACACTATCACTTATTAGTTGGTATTTTACCCAACATGTTGTTTCTCTTCTAAAATAAAAAAAGTAAAAAAATAGAATAAATAAAAGTAAAATCTTCTTTTTTAAAAAAGATTTTATTTATTTATTTGACAGAGAGAACCATACTCAGGGAACACAAGGAGTGAGAGAGGGAGAAGCAGGCTTCCCGCCAAGCAGGGACCCCGATGTGGGGCTCGATCCCCAGATTCTGGGATCATGACCTGAGCCGAAGACAGCCGCTTAATGACTGAGCCACTCAGGCACCCCAAAAGTAAAATCTTCTTTTAATAGGTATCTTAGTCAGCCCGAGCTGCCATCACAAAATGCCATAGACTGGGTGACTTTGCAACTGAAATTTATTTTCTCTAAGTTCTGGTTGGCTTCTGCTTCCTTGTAGTTGGCTGGGTTCTTGCTGTGTCCCTACATGGCCATTCACTGGTGTATGCATTTGGAGAAAGAGCGATCTCTCTTTTTTTTAAAGGCCACCAGTCCTATCAGATTAGAACCCTGCCCTTATGGCTCATCTAACCTTAATGATCTCCTAAAAGACTACCTCTGGAAACTGTCACATTGGGGGTTAGAACTTCAACATACAAATTTCAGGAGGACACACAATTCAGTCTTTAGCCATAGGGAAGTTGTTTTATTTTTCTAAATCTTATTTCTCCCTTTGACTTTTTTTTTTTTGCTGTATTTATATTTCATCCAATTTTTCCACTGGATTATAAAAACCAGTAGGAAGGATCTGTGTCTAAATGTCTGATCTGTGAACCACCAAGCACATCATTCTTAATTTTTTACTGTCAAGTGATAATTTATCATAGAAGGTAATGAGAGTGATCAGTATGTTGAGATTATTTAAAATTTCAAATAGACTTTGAGTATTGGATATGGTAGCTGAAAAATAACATTAAATCAACTTTTAAAAGGTATGTCAATTGTGAGGAGGCTGTAAAGTAACCTAAGTGTTTATTTGGGGCTTGGGGGATCATGGTCCCAGAGACACCAAGTCCTCTGAAACTGAAGGTGTGGCTGAAATTGCTAGCAGGAAGTGCAGGTTTATAAAGGCAAAAACCACTAGTTATATAACTTGTTTTGAAAGAATTAAGATTGGTACTGGCAGAGTTTAAACTAACAGGTGTTACATTATCTCTAGTTCAGTCCAAAGTGGAAGGATGTGTTCCAAGAAGCAGTGGAGTTGAAACTGATTAAACCAAAAAGTTCATGGTGTTCCGGAAATTGAAACAGGAGAGGTGCATAGGCTCTACTTCCTCAGCCTCTTTTCGACTCTATTTTGGGTGACTCTCTAAACAGTGTTATTTCGGGCGCCTGGGTGGCTCAGTTGGTTAGGCGACTGCCTTCGGCTCAGGTCATGATCCCGGAGACCCGGGATCGAGCCCCACATCGGGCTCCCTGCTCGGCGGGAGGCCTGCTTCTTCCTCTCTCACTCCCCCTGCTTGTGTTCCCTCTCTGGCTGTGTTTCTCTCTGTCAAATAAATAAATAAAATCTTTAAAAAAAAAAATAAAATAAACAGTGTTATTTCATTTTGAATCTCCCTTCATAGGTGGCTGTTCACATTTTCATTCTACCAGATCAGGTCATCACCCTGTGTTTTTTATGTAAGAGAAAGGAAAGGGTGCTCTGTATGGTTTCAGTAGAGAGATACATTCAGAATTTAATGTCCTCATTTAGTTACAGAAAACTAGAGAGAACTGCTGCTTTAAACAGTTGGGTTTTTGGCAGATGAACTTAAAAATAAAAAGGAATATTGCCAATTTTTGCCTGTGGGTCGTAGGTACCTTGATATAACTTGCTCTTGGGGAAAAAAATATGAGACATGTATAAAAAACTGGCTCAGTGTGATTAGAAAGGAAAGTCTATCTTTTTAGAAATGTGCTGAATTCTGAAAGTTAATTAAAGCTAAGACATTGTCACATGGTATTCTAAACTTCTTATATTTAACTTTTCCCTTGAAAAAAGATAACCTCTTTCTTCTCTGTAAATTTATCTATCCTGGCATCTTAAATCTTCTAGCCATACAGGATCACCATCTCCTTTAATATTCAAATGAACCTGTTCACACCCCAGTGCCCTATATTTGGGAAACCCAGCATGTTCTGGCCTTCTCCTCTTTCCCCAAGGATGGCTATGCTTGGTCCTAGGGTGAAAAAGGGAGAGTCCTGAGTCTTGCTCTCTGTCCATGTTCTCCCACATAGTAGTGAGACAGCTAAACCCATGGCCTTAAATACTATCTCTAGTTCAACTTCTTTCTTGGGCTTCTGAAGACTCATGTGTCCAACTGCCCAGTCACTCTGTTTATATGGATGTATGGTAGGCATCCCGAATTGAACATGTCCAAAGGAGAAATATTCATTTTCTGCTCAAGTCTGTTCCTTCAGCCCTTTTCCACACTAGTAATTGATACTGCTATTTTCCCTGCTGCGCACACCAAGCATTTAACTTTCACTCTCTATAGTTCTATCAGCAAGATCCGTTAGCTCTCCCTTCATGATATGCCAAGATTCCCATTCCTTCTCATTGCCTCTACCATGACTTCCATTATCTAAGTCAATATAACCCCTTCCTGGACCAACACTGCCATAATACTATCTACCTAATTCCACTCTGGCCTCTAAGTCTGAGCCACACAGGTGCCTTGGTAAACATAGAAAAAAACAGAAGTCACATTGTGTCACCCTGCAGTTCACAATTCTCTCACAGCTGCTAGTCTCACTCAGAATATTAATATTCCTCATCATGCCCTAGAATACCATGTATGATTTGTCCCTGGCCCATCTCCTGGACCCTTCCCTTGTGCACTAGCCACACTCACCTTCCTGCTCGTCCTTGTACACCCACATATTTTCCTTTCTTAGAGTCTCTGTGTATACTGTTTCTCCCTCTGTCATGCTCTTTCACAAGATCTTACCCTGGCTTACTCCTTCTCTTCCGATAGGCTACTGTTCACGTGACATCTCTGTACAAAGGCCATCCGTGGCCATGTTATCTAAAATACTCCCCTCGCCCAGATTATTTTTATGCAACAAAATCTGGCCCTCACTCTCCTTTGCTTCCTTCTTCCAAAATGAGTAGAGTTGATGAGTGGAATTGGAGATGAGAGTTTGGGAGGGAGGGACTCTGTTTTCTACTATGAAAAAACACTGGTTTTCTTGAACAATAAGGCAATTCCTTGATTTGATTTATGCCTCTTTCCTAATACCTGAGGACAGCTAAAATCATAAAACTAAGTTTTAAAAGCTAAAATATTAAAAATTTATATAATATTTTTTCTTCTGGCTACATAACAAATGGAAAAAATATTGTTATATTGATATTTTTACTGCGCTATCCAAATAATACACAGTTCTAGAATGCTTATTAGATATTGTGGGTCCTGAGGAATTTTTTCAGGGTTATCATGTTCTTTCATACAACATTGTTCTTTTCAAAATTGTTTCAGCTATTTGAGCTTTCTCCTGTTTCTGAGAGCACCTTTTTTCAGTGATTTGGCTATAAAGTGTAGACTTTTGCCTTCCCATTCTCTCATGTAGTTACCATTATGGCATTTGCCTCAGAGCAAAGTAATAAGAAGAAAGAACTGTGAGCATGGCCAGCATTGCCACCTTCCCTGCTGCCCACTGCCCCAGCACCTACTCCCTTACTACAGCTTCCTTACTAATGCTGTCCTCAGGAAGGGCCAGGAAAATCAAAATAATTCTAACAGTTGCCCCTCCATGCCCCTTTCCAAAGGACTCTGAACAGGTAGGGTGTTTTTTCTTGAAACTTTTATGTCTTTACATAGAAGAATCTAAGCCAGGGGATACTGGGCAGAGGTATAAAAACTAAACACAAACAAAAAAACAGGGAACCCCATCATCATATGGTTCTTTGAGTTTCTGTTTCCTTACCCAGTCTGCCTGCTCTTATTAACTTTTCAGAGTCCTAAGATAGTTGCTTTGTATATTCTGCTCAGGGTTTTGAGCTGTAATCAGTTGGAGAGAGAAGCTGGAATGTGCTTGTCCCATCTTAACTAGAACCAAAGACTCTGGTAGAGAATTTTAATAAAAAATGTATCTTTGCATTTTATATGTCGTTCATTTATTCATTTATTCAGCCATTATTTATTGAGTACCTTCGAACTACTAGCATTGTTCTGAGCATGTGAGATACATCAGGGAACAAAAGCAGATAGAGCTGATATCCTAATGAAAGTATCAAGTAATAAAATCTGAAGGGTTATGCTGTATGTTAGAAGGTGATATGTGCTAGGGAAAAAGGAATTGGTAGAATATAATACAAAGTACTGAGAGAGTGATAAGGGGGGGAGGTTGCTATTTTATTTTCTTAGAGAGTGAGAGATACAGAGAGGGGATGGGGAGGGGCAGAGGGAGAGGGAGAAAGTGAATCTTAAGAGAATCTTAAGCAGGCTCCATGCCCAGTGCAGAGCCCAACATGGGACACAATCTCACAATGCTGAGATCATGACCTGAGCTGAAATCAAGAGTCAGAAGCTTTACCAGATGAGCCACTCAGGCACCCTGAGATGTTGGTATTTTAATATGGTGAGAGCAGGACTCATTGATCAAATGATAGTTGGACCAAGTGAACGAATGAAGATGTGAAGGAGTTAGCCATGTGGATATCTGAAGCAGAGGGAGTAGTCAGTGCAAAAGCCCTGAGTGGGAGTGATAGGTTCTAAAAACAGCCAGGAAGCCATTGGGGTGAGATGAAAGTGAGCAATGGAGGAGGAGTAGAAGATGAGGTCATAGAAGAAAGGAGCAGAAAAGAAAATGTAGGTCCTTCTAAGTAAGTTGAAGGACTTTGACTTTGTGTGAAATGGCGAGCCACCAGAAGATGTATACACACACACACAGAGAGAGAGGTGTGTGTACAAACAGACAATGACATGGTCTGATTTAAAGATCATCCTTGCTGCTGAGAAGAGATGAGCTGCAGGGGAAGCATGGGAGAAGGAAGACCAGTGAGGAGGCTATAACAATATGACAACTAATTTATGTATCAACTTGGCTGGGCCCAAGTTACCCAGATACTTGATCAAACATTTTTCTGAATGTTTCTGTGAAGGTGTTTTTGAAAGAGATTAACATTTAAATTGGTGGACTTGGAGTAAAGCAAATTCCCTTCCATAATGTGGTGGACATCATCCA
This sequence comes from Spilogale gracilis, assembly GCA_004023965.1. Lineage (NCBI taxonomy): Eukaryota > Metazoa > Chordata > Mammalia > Carnivora > Mephitidae > Spilogale > Spilogale gracilis. The sequence continues at coordinate 14,764 of PITA01022754.1, read as the reverse complement.
GTGAGTTGAAGACCTTAATAGAACAAAGATTCAACCTGACCTCCTCTGAGCAGGAAGAAAATTCTGTCAGCACACTGCTGCCGTTAGACTTCTGTGTACACACACACACACACACACACACACACACACACACATCCTGTTGGTTCCGTTTCTCTGGAGAACTCTGATTAATACAAACGGTAACCCGGATAAGAAATGTTGGTGGATTGAATCAGGTGGGGGTAGCAGTGGAGCTAATGAGAAATAATTAGAGTAAGGGTAATTTGCATAACTTCCTGAAAGTTTGGGTATGAAATTGAGAAAAATAGAAAAGTGAAAGGTGACTCAGCTGTTCTGTAGTATCCCAACAGAATGACAAATGTGAGAATGTGGTAGAAAGCAGGGTGATACTTAATTAAAAAAAAAAAAAGATCTCTTTAAAAAATGAAATAATAGACAAATACTCAAAACTATAATGTATGAATGTAATTAATCCCAATTAAAATAACAACTAGATTGGGATATGTATTAGTTTCCTAGGGCTCCTGTATGAAGTGCCACACACTGGGTGACTTAAAACAACAAGGTATCCATTAATAGAGAACCAGTCAAATCAAATTTCTCTGCTGGTAGCATTGGAAGAGTGATGTCCCACAAATGGGTTACAGGTGTCCTTGGGTGGTGTGATGGATTCCCATATCTTAGGTTCCTTGAAGGTGCCTCAAAAGAACCTGGTTCTTTCTTTCTTTTTCTTTAATTTATTTTATTTTTTCAGTGTTCCAAGACTTATTGCACATGCCCCACAATATGTGCCCTCAGTACCTACCACCAGGCTCTCCCATCCCCTCACACCCTTCCCTCCAAGACCCTCAATTTGTTTCTGAGTCCAAAGTCTCTCATATTTCGTTTGTCTCCCCGAATTACCATACTTCCCATTTCCTTTCCTTCTCCTACTGTCCTCTATATTATCCCTAATGCACTGCAAGTAAGTGAAACCAGGTGATACTTGACTTTCTCTACATGGCTTATTTCACTCAGCATAATCTCTTCCAATGCAGTCCATGTTGCTACAAAAGTTGGGTATTCATCCTTTCTGATGGAGGTGTAGTATTCCATTGTATATATGGACCATATCTTCTTTATCCATTCATCTGTTGAAGGGCATCTTGGCTCTTTCCACAGTTTGGCAATTGTGGCCATTGCTGCAATGAACACTGGGGTACATATGGCCCTTCTTTTCACTACATCTGTATCTTTGGGGTAAATACCCAGTAGTGCAATTGCAGGGTCATAGGGTAGCTCTATTTTTTAATTTTTTAAGGAATCCCCACACTGTTTTCCAAAGCGGCTGCACCAACTTGCATTCCTACCAACAGTGTAAGAGGGTTCCTCTTTCTCCGCAGCCTCTCCAACACTTCTTGTTTCCTGTCTTGTTAATTTTGGCCATTCTGACTGGTGAAAGGTATATCTAGTGTGGTTTTGATTTGAATTTCCCTGATAGCTAGTGATGAACATTTTTTCATGTGTCTGTTAGCCATTTGTATGCCTTCTATGGAGAATTGCCACTTCATGTCTCCTGCTTATTTTTTGATGTGTTCATCTTCTTTTTGGGTGTTGAGTTTGAGTAGTTCTTTATAGATCTTGGATATCAGCCCTTTGTCTGTAGTGTCATTTGCAAATATCCTCTCCCGTTCTGTGGGTTGCCTCTTTGTTTTGTTGACTATTTCCTTTGCTGTGCAGAAGCTTTTTATTTTGATGAAGTCCCCAAAGTTCATTTTTTCTTTTGTCTCCTTTGTTTTTGGAGATGTGTCTTGAAAGAAGTTGCTGTGGCCTATGTCAAAGAGGTTACTGCCTATGTTCTCTTCCAGGATTTTGATGGATTCCTGCCTCACATTGAGGTCTTCAAGTTTGCCTTTGTGTGTGGTGTAAGAGAATGGTCTAGTTTCATTCTTTTATACGTAGGTGTCCAATTTTCCCAGCACCATTTATTGAAGAGACTGTCCTTTTTCCACTGGATATTTTTTCCTGCTTTGTCAAAGATGATTTGCCCATAGATTTGTGGGTCCATATGTGGACTCTCCACTCTGTTCCATTGGTCTGTTTCTCTGTTTTTATGCCAGTACCATGCTGTCTTGGTAATCACAGCTTTGTAATAAAGCCTGAAGTCAGGTAATGAGATGCCCCCAGCTTTGTTTTTCTTCTTCAGCAATTCCTTAGTGATTCAATGTCTTTTTGGTTCCATATAAATTTTAGGATTGTTTCTTCCAACACTTTGAAGAATGTTGGTGGAATTTTGATCAGCATGGCATTGAAAGTATAGATTGCTCTGGGAAGTATAGACATTTAACAATGTTTATTCTCCTGATCCATGAGCATGGGATGCTCTTTCATCTTTTTGTGTCTTCTTCAGTGTATTTCATGAGTGTTCTGTAGTTCCTTGAGTACAGATCCTTAACTTCTTTGGTTAGGTTTATTTCTAGGTATCTTATGGTTTTTGGAGCTATTGTAAACAGAATCGATTCTATGATTTCCCTTTCTATATTTTCATTGTTAGTGTATAAGAACACAACTGATTTCTGTGCATTTATTTTGTATGCTGGCACATTGCTGAATTGTTGTATGAGTTCTAGTAGTTTGGGGTAGAGTCTATTGGGTTTTCCACATAGATGGATTAAGAAGGAGGAGCAAGAGAAGTCTTGGAACAAACAGCTAAAATCCCATGAAAATAGAATTAGGGAAATGAAGGATGCCATAAAATGCTCCAATATCAGAATTATTGGAATCCCTGAAGGAGTTGAGAGAGAGAGAATCCCAGAAGGTATATCTGAACAAATTATGGATGAAAATTTCCCTTATTTGGGGAATGAAACAAATGTTCATGTCCTAGAGGCAGAGAGGACACCCCCCAAGATCAGTGAGGCCAGAAAAACCTCCATGTATATAATTGTGAAATTCATGAATCATAAAACCAAAGAACGAGTCTTAAGGGCAGCTAGGGGGAAGCAATCCCTTACCTATAGAGGGAGGACCATCAGAATAACATCAGACCTATTCACAGAAACCTGGCAAGCCAGAAAGGGCTGGCAAGATATATTCAGGAAATTGCATGACAAAAATATGCAACCAAGGATAATGTACCCAGCAAGGTGGACTTTCAGAATGGAAGTAGAGATAAAGTGCTTCCAGGATCGCCAAGGTCTAAAAGATTTGCAACCACCAAGCCAGAGCTACAAGAAATACTAAGAGGGTTCTATAAAAAAGAAACGAACCCAAGAGTGACACAGACAGAAATTTACAGAGGGAATCTATAGAAACATGAACTTCACAGACAACGTGATGTCAATAAAAACGTATCTATCAATAATCAGTGTAAATGGCCTAAATGCTCCAATAAAAAGGACCAGGGTAGCAGACTGGATAAAACAACAGGACCCATCCATATGCTGCTTATAAGAGACACATTTTGAATCTAAAGACACTTCCAGATTGAAAGTGAGGAGATGGAGGACATCTTCCATGCCAATGGACCTCAAAAGAAAGCCGGAGTAGCGATTCTCATATCAGAAAAATTGGATTTTAGTCTAAAGACTGTAGTCAGAGACACAGAAGGACACTACATCATTCTCAAAGGGTCTACACACCAAGAAGATCTAACAATTGTTAATATTTATGCCCCCAACATAGGAGCAGCCAACTATATAAGCCAACTATTAAGCAAAATAAAGAGTCATATTGATATGAACACATTAATTGTAGGAGATATTAACACACCACTCTCAGCAATGGACAGATCATGTAAACAGAAAATCAACAAAGAAACAAGAGCCTTGAATGACACATTGGACCAGATGGATCTCATAGATAGGTTCAGAACATTCCACCCGAAAATAGCAGAATACTCATTCTTCTTGAGTGCACATGGAACTTTCTCCAGAATAGACAACATACTAGGTCACAAATCAGGGCTCAACTGGTACCAGAAGATTGAGATTATTCCCTGCGCATTCTCTGGCCACAATGCCATGAAACTGGAATTCAACCACCATAAAAAGTTCAGAAGAAAATCAAACACTTGGAATCTAAAGACGATCCTGCTCAAGAATCTGTGGATCAACCAAGAAATCAAAGAAGAACTGAAACACTTCATGGAAACCAATGAGAATGAAGACACATCGATCCAAAACCTATGGGATACAGCAAAGGCAGTCCTAAGGGGGAAATACATAGCAACCACCAAGCCAGAACTACAAGATATGAGATACAGCAAAGGCAGTCCTAAGGGGGAAATACATAGCCATCCAAGCCTCACTCAAAAAAATTGAAAAATTCTGAATACACCAAGTCTCATTACACCTTAAAGAACTGGAAAATCAACAAATATTAAACCAACCCCCCACACAAGATGGGAAATAATTAAGATTAGAGCATAAATGAATGAATCAGAAACTAGAGAAACAGTAGAACACATCAACGAAACTAGAAGCTGGTTATTTGAAAGAATTTATAAGATCGATAAACCATTGGCCAAACTAATCCACAAGAAAAGGGAGAAGACCCAAGTTAATAAAATTATCAGTGAAAGGGGAGAGATCATGACTAACATCAAGGAAATAGAAACAATCATCAGAAATTACTATGAACAATTATATGCCAATAAGTTTAACAACCTAGATGGTATGGATACATTCCTGGAAACCTAAAAACTTCCAAAACTGAAACAGGAAGAAATTGACAATCTTAATAGACCTATATCTAGTAACGAGATTGAAACAGTGATCAAGAACCTCTGTAAAAACAAGAAGCTTTTTCTAAAGGTACATGCCATGGTCTCTGCAGGGAACAACATCTAACATTTCCTCTGTCTTCATGATACTCAGCCACTTCTACTCACTGAAGGTCTAGGGTCCATGGGAATGAGGGAAGAGTTTGTATTCTAGCTACCAAGGTTGTGGGTGGGTAGAGTTGAAGGAAGGCCAAGTTCCTGGGTGGTATAGCCATAGTTGGTGGCATCAAAATTCTGTCTTCATCTATATCAGATACTTCTGGCTATTTGGGCGAATGTGCCTTTTCAGTCTTGTCCATACTAACCACAGGGCAAATGCTCCCATAGGCAAGCACTTTCTGCAAATTACAGTACCGTGGTCATGTAGAAATATGAATAATTCTGAAAAGATTCGAAATCCATTTATATTATTAAAAGACATTTGTCAAGAATAAAAAGCAATATTCAATTTTTTAAGTATAGCTTCATTTGTAAAGTTGTGTGGCTGAAAATATTATCATCTACCTGTATATTTCTCACAAATAAGACTACAAAAAATTTAAAGAACTCATTACTTTAAAAGTTATCTCAGAGATTTCTGTTTCCCACTATGATGGAATGGCTGGTACTCAATTAACCCTTCCACTGCAAATTATAACACTGGACAAGATAAATGAGGTGATTATTTTCTGATATTAGATAATATAGGTAGTACAAAACTACAATCCTTCATAAAGGAGAAATTCATAAATGACTTTTATAGTCATCCTAGTTTTCTGTCTTGGACACTTTCCACACTACAATATAAGAAGATGGAACCTACGCAGAGCACAGTTATTTCACTGAGTTTGGGGAGCAAAGACTAGAGTGTAGTAGAGCTGCTAACACGAAAGTAATTTGTAGGGCAGCATATTGGAGAGAAAAGGGTTGTGCTGAGAAGGATCTCCAGAACTCTATATAAAAGCCCCCAGTATTTAGCCAAATAATTAAGCTGGGTGAGATTCTGCAAGACCTGCCAGAGAAGAACTGCTGGAAGGCTATGAGCTAAACAGAGTCTAGAAGTTGCACAATACAGCAAGGACTTCCAACCATTGGCAAACATCATTGAGCAGCCTGGGCAGTGAGCTCACATCCTAGAAAGGCCATGGCTTCAGAGTAGGTCTACCTCAGCTCTAGAGGAATGGGTACTCTGTGGTTCATGGGCAAAATATGGTCTTTTGGCTTCTTGTACAACCCATGAGCTAAGAATGATTTTACATTTTAATTTTCTTATATTTTAAAATATTTTATTTATTGAGAGAGAAAGAGAACAGGTAGGGGGAGGGAGAAGCAGATTCCTTACTGAACAGGGATCCTGACATGGGGATGGATCCCAGGACCCTGAGATCATGACCTGAGCTATGGGGAGACATTTAACCAACTGAGCCACCCAGGTGCCAATATTTACATTTTTAAAGTATTATATCTTTTAAAATAACAGTGAAAACTATATGTAACAAAGAATATACGTAACCCACAATGTATAAAATAGTTACTACAGAATCCCTTCTCTAGATCCATAATAATAAATCTTAAAAAAAGCTTTAAAGGATTGAACTGGTCCACCAATAAAACAACTACCTGCTAGAACAAAATTTAGCACTCTCCAAAGAACGTAACTGAAATCCAGATTCTCAAGTAGCACACCTGCAATTTCTAGCATACAGTCAAAATTCACTAGATGAATTAATGAGATAACAAGTTTCAGAAAACCAGAATGACCCAAGACATTGACAAAAGACAACTAGACGGCTGTTACCGGCCAAAAATCAGGACAATATGTATATTAAAAAGAATAAAATTATAGAGGAGTGAAATATATTAAATATGTATTGGTCTATGAGTTTATAATGATCTTTACAAAAAAATGAATTGCTACTCCCAGAGGATGCTAGAGAACCAATTTATTCTTTTGAAGACTACATAAAGGTAAAGATTTAATCATAGTAGATAAGTGGTTCCATCTCCATATGAAACAATTCAGACTAACAAGTGAGGAAGAAATAATATAATTAGGATATCATCACTTTGCAACCTCCAGTGTAGTAATACATCTGGGCATTGGCAGCTAGAGTTGGCCTGCCTTCTTATAAATGAGCACAGTATGACTTGTCGTCTTACCAAAGAGAAAGAACCTGAGTACAATCAAAGTCTCCAAATCCTGTTGCTTATTTTTTGTCGTTGTTCCTTATTTACAAGACATATATGCAAGACGTGAATATTTTGAACTGTGCCAAAAGTAGATAATCAGTGAATTCATATAGGGGACTACAGGTAAAATGCCTAAGGCCCTTCAACAGATAGAGGGAGGATTGAGATTTAAAAAGGCAGAAAGACATAACGGGGTTTTTGGCAATTAAAATGTTTTATTTGTGTGAGTGACAGGAGTAAATAAAGAAATTGAAAATCTGATTACTATTTAAACTAAAACTACATTTTTTCTTTTATAACAATTGCTCTCAGAGAATACTCCAGGTGAATCCTGCTGCCATATTGTGAGGACACCCAAGCAACCCATGGAAAGGCCCACTGGGCACACAACTGAGGCTGAAAAAGTTCTAAGTAGAATGGAAAATTCTATAAGCAACTTTACCAAAGTCTCAAAATGCAAACTTTCTGAAAAGTTGGGCAAATAGGCTTTACTTCAGTGTTTTCAGCTGTTCAACCTGTTTCTGTCACAGATTTTCTTCTTTGCAAAAGACATTTAGGGCTGTGGATCCATTCTCTTAGTTCTGTTCATCAATAAAAAACAGGTATCAATGAGACTATTTAGACTCACTATTTTTATATTGTAGTTGATTTTAAATATTCCCTAAGCTACAAATAAAATAGCTATTTCCTAAAGAGTTTATTTGAAATATTGTGGTGCCCATCCACAATGAGTACAAAATGAGTATACATTTCAGGAGGGTTGGGAGGAGGATGGACATATCTGTCTATCACACATAAATCTGCACCATGGAAATGAGTAATCATCAAAGGTGTTTTCTTCTTATCAAAGATCTGGAGTGGTTTATACAACCCTTCCCATTGCTATCTGATTGGGAGGATAAAAGGAGAGAGAGAGAGAGAGAGAGAGAGAGAGAGAGAGAGAGAGAGAGAGTAAGAAAGAGAGAATGGGGAGGGGAAGAAGGATAAAGACAGGAGGGTAGAGAGGTGAGGTTGAAAGGAGAGAGTGTGAAGGGGGTTGGAAAAGCAATACAGAGACGGACATTTGCTATAATGCCATTGGTGGAGAGCAAATCATTGCCCAGTTATCATCTCCAGGAAGTCTTTTTGTGACCCCTCCCTCAATGCATTGTCATATCCTCTTTACTATTGCTGTATAATGAATTAACCCAAAACTATAGACATAAAAGTTTTTAAAATGAAAAGACTAGCGTCTTAGGATGCACATTCAGTGTTGAATCAACAAAAGAATGTAACAGCAGAATACACATTATTCCAGAATATGTAGATTATTAAGAAAATCAACCATACACAGGGCAATAAAGCAAGCTTTACTAAATGTCAAAGGTTAGGAACACAGAGTGTGCTTTTTGAAAACAATACAATTGAGCTAGAACTACATAACAAAAGATAACTAGAAAAGCTGTGTGTGTCTTTAGAAATTAAGTACTATACTTCTTTTTTTAAAAAAAGATTTTATTTATTTATTTGACAGAGAGAGAGACCACAAGTAGGCAGAGAGGCAGGCAGAGAGAGGCGGGGAGGAGGAAGCAGGCTCCCCGCCAAGCAGAGAGCCTGATGCAGGATTTGATCCCAGGAACCTGAGATCATGACCTGAGCCGAAGGCAGAGGCTTTAACCCACTGAGCCACAGCCTGTGGATCAAAGAAGAAATCATAATCAGTATTAGAAAACATTTTGAACTGAATGACCATATCAAAACTAAGGAGATAGAGCTAATGCTATGTTTAGAAGGATTTTAGAGCCTTGGAAGCATATATTGAAGAAGAAGCAATGCTGCAAATTAATGACCTGAGTATTCCTCTCAAGAATTTAGAAAAAGAACTGCAAATAAAATGGAAATTAAGGAAGAAATAATAAAGAAATAGTAAGGATAAACATAGAAATCAACGAAATAAAATTTCAACCTACAATAAAAAAAGGTGAATAAAAGCCAAAGAGGATTCGTTGCTTACTCATAAAAGTGATAGATCCATGGCAAGACTGATGAAGAAAGCAAACCAAAGGCATAAATCAGTAATATCAGAAATGTAAAGGAGGTATCACTTAGGATCCTACAGACATTATAAAGACAATGAGAGGATCCTGGTAACAAATTTGTGACAATACATTTGAAAATTTAGATAAAATGAGGAATGCTTAAAAAAATACAACCGACCGAAACTGACACAAGAAGAAATACAAAATTTGAATTAACTGTTAAATAAGTTGAATCCATTAATTAAATACCTTCCCTGAAATAAAACCTCAGGCCCATATGACTTTACTGGCAAATTCTACTGAGCACATAAGGATGAAACTGGGTCAGTTGTACATGAACTCTTCCAAAGAATAGAAAAAGAGGGATTATTTCCCGTGGCATTTGTGAAGGTAGCATAACCTTAGTACCAAACCTAACAAGGGCCTTATGATAAACAAAAATTACAGGACTATTAGTCTCTTGAATATAAATGCGAAAATTCTTTTAAATTTTTAATAAACATGACTCTAAATTGAAAGGGGGAAAATCAAAGGAATAAAACATATGCATGGAAGTAAATTCTTAGAGATACACAAGAAGGATGGCACATCATGACCATAAAAGTTTAGAGCCAGGATTGCAAACTTGATTTATGCTCATGAGAGACTGAAGAAATATTTTTTGATTCCTTACCAGATGAAGGAAATTGTGTGATGAAGTTCAGCAAGCATTCATGATAAAAGTTAGCACCCTTGGTACAGGTGTCTTGGCTACTACTTACTGGTACACACAAACTCTTCCAGCCTTAACAGGAAAACCACTTCCCTTTGTTCAGGGGTTCTGTGGGTCAGGAATTCTCAGGACACAGAGTCAGGATAACTTGTCTCTGCACCATACTGTTGGAACTTCTGTTTGGAAGACTCAGTGCCTGGAGAGATGTGCTATGTCTTCAGCATCACCTCCTACCACTCAGCTCCAGGATCATTGAACTGCAGCCATACTGACTTCTTGGCTGTTCCTTCAACATACCAGGCAGGCTTCTGCCTCAAACCCTTTGTACTTCTGCCAGAGCCCTCTTAACCCAGATATCCACCAGGTTAGGACACTCACCTTCTCAGTTGTCTTCTCCTTGAGACTTTCCCTGACTTACCTCTGTAAAGTGGGAATCCCCTCCAAGTACCCTCTGACACTAGCTATCTTTGCAGTTTTGTTTTCACTTTCTGATATACTACATAATTAACTTACTCAACTATACTTTAATTCTTTGTCATCTTTTCTCACCATAATGTAGACTTCATAAGGGTAGATATATTTTGTCTGTTTTATTCACTGCTGTGTCCCCTGAGCCTAGACTACAATCTGGTATATTGTAAGTCACTCAAGAAATATCTGTTGACCACATGGATGGTGGATGGATGGCTGGATGATGGATTGATGGATGATGGATGGATGGATGGATGATGGATGGATGGATGGATGGATGGATGGATGATGGATGGATGGATGATGGATGGATGGATGGATGGATATGAGGCATGGAATCACATTGGTGGGGAATCACCAGGTAAAAAGAGCATAAATGGAATATTATTGTGTGACTGTTAGGAAGAGGAAGGATAAGTTAAAACTCTATGCTTTATTGTGAATAACTACCCAGACTTATTATGAGGAAGAAGCAACATATAGGACAAAGTCCATTATGCCCTGTGTCTGTCCAATTAAAAAATAATTTCTAGATAGATGAATATGTATAGACATACAATCTTCAGAGTTTTCTGGAAGGCTTAAAAAAATACTGTTCCTAATGGCAATGTTAGGGAGAGGGGCTGGAATGTAGGTAACACTGGAGCTCTTACCTTCTCAGTTAGTAGTATTCTGCAGAGTTAGAATTTTCTAACCATTCTATTCATATTTTCATTTCAGAACACCACAGGGGGTTTTCTTGGTGGTGATGGAGTTTTTCTTTGTAGTGCTCATTGCTAAAATAATAAATAATTGCAATAAAATAAAAAAATAAAGTAATTTCATTTAACAGAATTCATGAAAAGCATTGCTAATCTTCAGGGACTTCCTTGCAGCTTGGTGAGGTCTTGGTGCATCAAATAAAGATTTGGTGACATTCAGGATTTTCTGTTTGCTAAGGCAGAAGACTTTTATTTATGTCCTTAAGGTTTTCACCAACAAAAATTTCAGATCATCAGAGCATTTTGTTCTTATTCTGTCTGCTTTCCTATAATGTTAGTTGAATTCAGAGCTGATTGACAGGCCCTTGCAAATGGGCAAAGTTTTAAACATTTTATACAGTGAGTCTGCGGCTCCAATTGTTGCCTTGACTCAATGATGCCATGATTTTCAATTAAACTATTGCTCCCTGGATTTCTGCAGGAGAGCAGGATTTTTGAAAACCTGAGATCTTGGTCTAACTTTGTGTAGTTAAACTATACCTTATGTCATATACCTATAAGCTATACCTTATGACATACACCTATATGTCCATTTTCTCTGTGCGTTTTCACGTTTTTAAAAAAGATTTTATTTATTTATTTGACAGAGAGAGATCACAAGTAGGCAGAGAGAGAGAGGAGGAAGCAGGCTCCCTGCCAAACAGAGAGCCTGACACGGGTCTTGATCTCAGGACCATGAGATCATGACCTGAGCCAAAGGCAGAGGCTTTAACCCACTGAGCCATCCAGGCGCCCATGTTTTCACTTTTGATGTTGGCTCAGTTTGTGCATGTTCTCACTCTTCATCTTCACACTGCACATATCTGATATAATATGTTGTTTGCTGGAGGCTTCTTTTCCAGAAAAATCCCAAGAGGAGAATGAAAAGACAAAAATCATGTTGTTTTGTTTTGTTATGTTTTGTTTTTAGGATAGAGGGAAACCATTTTCAGAAATGCATTTGATGACCAAGACACGCACACACACACACACACACACAAATGTTTTATTTATCATCATGAGCATTTCCTCTATCTTTTCATCTTAGAATGTGAAATATAAAGTCCCCACTTGCCGACTTTTTTTCTTTTCTTAAGTATGGTGATGCTGGCTTGGGGAAGTGCAGACCTTAGTGTTTTAATGGGCCTGCACAGCTCGCTTGCACTCAAGGCGAATAGGAATTAATTCCACTAGAACTTGATAAAGTTTAAGTCCATCAGCAGCCAGACTACTTTATATTAGATTTTCAAATGAATGAAAAATTAATGAAGAGCTCTTACAATAGCTTCAGAATGGGCATATTTATAACCTTATCCTGCTTGCCAAAAATAATTACGTCCCATTTCTTGCCTGCCAACCATTTTAACGCCTTTCATAGGAAATGGGAAAAGGGAGTCAGTGCAAATTGGGTCTTTCCTACAAGAAAGAAGAAAGGTTTTGAAATCTTTGAGCAACTTGTAAGTCTTGTCAATTCTGGAACACTCTGTCTTGGAATGTTCCCTGGTTTTTGTTTATTTATTTACATATCATTTATCTTCCATGTCAATTACACATTTATTTCCAAATTCCATAATTATGAAAGTCTGGCATCACATTAGGAGTTCTTTTTATGGTATGCAATTGTCTGCTGAGGATCCTGGATTTGTTTTACAAGCAGAAGCTGATCCCAGTAACCCCAGCTGGGTTATCCTGGGGAGGAGGAGACCACTTGGACCAGGACTGGAGGGACCAAGGGAGAAGGAAGAACTTCCTTCTACCTAGACCCATCTTGCCCCCACTCTGCCCTACAGCTCTGAGAGACTCCTGAACCCACACGGCCCTCTCCCTAGGACTTGCACCATCTTGCCCACCCCGTGGAATATAAGCTCTTGACACCTGACATCTCTTTCTCAGTCCCAGGGGAAGCTGCTGCAAAGGAGACAGGAAGGGTCCATTTTTTAAATGTCGTAATGTTTTAGTAGTATTGCTCCTCATTCAGTTCATAGTTGTGTGTGGTTATTTCAGTGTTTAGGTATGCATTATATATTCTGAACAGGTCATGGCTTTTGGTTTTGTTGGTTTTTTTGTTTTTGCTTTTGTTTTTTAGTCAATGCAGTCAAATGCATGAAAGTGCTTAATGTACAATTAAAACATTTTTATGTTGACTCTAGAGCCTTAGAAATTTTTTTAGGTGAATCCTGGGCATTCTTAAATTAAGAAAATATGTCTAAGTGAACATAGCTTTAAAAAGAGTGTCAAATTAATAAAATTAGGATTAATTTTTAAAAAGGACATGAACTACCCTTTTTAGAAAAAAAAAAATGTGAGTAACCACTAAACTGCAAAGTGAGAATGGGCAGAACAGAGGCTGGGATCACTGGATAGAGCACAGGTAGGAGGTAAATTGTGTGTTTTGTTTATTAAGTTCCCTTTAAGAAAGTAATGATTTCTTAGCATGGTCATTGAGTCAAGGAAATTGGAGAATGTGAATCATGATATCTTGTAGAAAAATGATTATCTACAACCTCGAACAGACAATATGTATTTGCCTTTTATTTTGTTTTCTCAGTCTAATTACACACATTAAAGACACAATTTTTGAAGTATAATTTTAATAAAACCAGATTTCTATTGCAAAAAGAAAAACAGAATGAGCTCTAGCCTTAGACCTATTGGTTGGCTCATTTGTTACTGTAGGATAAAGAGTAGGATAAATTCTATATATGATATTATATATGTATATATATATTTCTTCTCATGGTATTTCCTTATGCAAAACCTCTTGCCTTAAGTATAGATTGCACCATAAAAATCATCTTAAAGAAAGAGTGCAGTTCTTTTTTTTTAAAGATTTTATATTTATTTGACAGAGAGAACACAACAAGAGAGGGAACACAAGCAGGGGGACTGAGAGAGGGAGAAGCAGGCTTCCCACCAGGCAGGGAGCCAGATGCAGGGCTCAATCCTGGGACTCTGAGATTATGAACTGAGCTAAAGGCAGATGCTTAATGACTGAGCCACCCAGGTACCCCAAAACAGTGAAGTTCTTGTTTCCTTTGGATATATACCTTTTAAAAAAAAAAAAAACAAAAAACTTTTATTTATTTATTTGACCTAGAGAGAGAGCACAAGTAGGGGGAGTGGTAGTCAGAGGGAGGGGGAGAAGCAGGCTTCCCACCGAAGCATTGTGACTTGAACCGAAGGCCAGGCACCCCTAGACATGTACTTTTTCTTACATTTTTAAAAAATTCAAGTTATTGTTGGTTTTGGCACCTTACCCTATATCATGGACCTCACCATCAGCTTTTGTTCCTCCCACGAGGGGACACTGTGGCTGGGAGGTGTTCCACTGCTGCCTACAGGGCTTTGAGGGGGCTGCTGGGAGCCTCTTATGTTTGTAACTGCCCCTCTCTCAGGAGTGTAGCCCCTGGTGGTCCAATTCTTGACCTCTGTACTCAGCTCCTTCCAAGGACACCAGGTGGGAGAGGGTTGCAGGCATCTCACTTTGGGGCCTCACCTGTCTGACATCTTCCCAGTCTTGGGGAATGCAGCTTCCATGGGGCCCTGTCACTTTCTCTGTCCCCTCCCAGCACCAGTTGCTCCCCATTGTCCTTGTGGACTCCAGCTTAACACTCTGAACCATCTGACTTTTCTCGTGAGAGGGAGGCTGGGCTCTTGCAGGTTTTTCATGGCTTTGGGAATGAAAAACTAAGTCTGCGGATCTTCACATACTGGCCTTGTCGTCTTGTCCCTCTCTTTTCCCTTCTGGGGGTCTGGCTCTAGCAACCTCCTCTGCACCTGGGGGCTGATATGCCACCCTCTCCAACTTGGCGGGCACCATGCATTCCTCCACATTTAGTGGAGAGAGAGTGGCAGGCCTTGGAGCATGCCACTGGCAGCTCTCAGCTTCCCT